>CM068373.1:458792385-458977385 GCA_034769895.1 Magicicada septendecula
ACAACAAAACAACGTTTTTAAGGTCAAACCACGAATTACTTTTGGATTAAAGTGATCTCCGCTTCCTTCCAATCGATGGTACGCGTATATTTAAACAGCTTCAATTTTGCTCTTCAGTTTTTTGAATAGATTTTTTTCTTGTAAGTCTCAAGAAACATGCAAACTGGAAAGTACTGTCAGTAAGAGAATTTAGGGCACAAGTTCGTCTTGAGACTGTTGTGATTTACTGATTACAAATTTATATTATTTCTGTGACTGATATAATATAAATCTGTGACTGTCACTTTAACTGCCGTGCAGTTCACCCGCAGATGAAGCCGGTTTGTTGACCAATGTATACTCAGGAATAAAACAAGAGTGTACAAGAAACTAAATTATCGAGTTAAACGTGATTGACGCTGTATTTTGAGTAATCAGATGACTTAATTTCTATCTAAACGAAAACCAAATAATAGACATTTTATGGTCGTTACACGATAATTCTTTTAAAGCAGTGACGACGTCCAACACAAGACGAGCGAAGAACTGAGAAAACGAATACAAAAAAAATTTAATCACAAGTTCAAAAGATTAAGAAGAAGAATTAAAGACTAAGTAGTGGAATACACGAAAGAAGATAAAGAAAAAGAAGAAGAAGAAAGGAAGGAAGAGGAATAAAAGAGACGTGAAAGTTGAAGACTATGATAGAGAAGGACAAGATAGAGAAGGACAACTCGATAAACTAACTAAGCGATTGTAGTTCCAAACATTTGAAAAAATGTTAATCTGCAACAGTTTTGCGTAAAATAAAGACAGTAAAATGATAAAGCCTTATTTATCATTGAAATTAAATTTTAAAATTTTGTAGAAAGATTCTTAGTTGAAAGTAAACGAATGACTTCAAGTGCTGTCATAACAGTTTAGAGTGTTGGAGATTTAGGTTCGAGCTGTTTTATGCTACCCAAAATTTAATATTTGCCCGTGGAGTTGAAGAAAAACAAAACTGAAACTTCCGATGGGTATTTAGCTTTTACTTTGTCTGGCTATCTCTCTGTTTGTGTGCTTGCAACAAACACGTAATTGAGACAAGGAGATAACTCGAATTTGAAGCCGTTAACTGTTCAACGATCACGAAGAATATTTCGATGTAATGAGCTGAAGAAGGTTGTACACTTGATGTATAATTGATGTAGCGGAGACGAATCGTCGGAAGACTTTCGAAGTACCCTTCTAAGTGACGGGCGTTTGGAATCGTCAGGAAAACAAGACACAGTCTCTTACACCAATCAGAAAGCGAATGAATTTGTACAGTGTGTAAATTTACTTGTTGTACTCTGACGGAATTATCAGATAGTTTAGCACACTTCCCATTACCCGGGGTTGATTACCTGTTGACAAAACTGGAGATCAGGGTGACGTAACCAATACGAGGAAATTACATATAAAGTATTCTGAAAAGAATAAAGGCTTAAAAATACAAGAAAACAATAAATAAATTAGTGAGCTGCAGAATTCACTCACTAATTTGAACAAAAATCATTTATTGTTATATAAATTTTCAAGTAACAGACACATTATAAAAATATTGTTTACTCTATATTTTCAGTGAAATACCAATTGTGAAAGAGCCAATCACGCAATGAACACTACAACTCCGAACAAATTTTTTTTCAAGTAAACTTTCAACTATAATGCTTAAATGATAAATAATTCAGTCCTACCTTTTAGTTTATGTATGTTCCACACACACACACACACACACACACACACACACACACACACACACACACACACACACACACACACACACACACACACACACACACACACACACACACACACACACACACACACACACACACACACACACACACACACACACACACACACACACACACACACACACACACACACACACACACACACACACACACACACACACACACACACACACACACACACACACACACACACACACACACACACACACACAGGCCTGCCTCTAATACTTTTTCAGAAACATAAAAAACAGATAACAATATGTATAAGATTTTTTGTAAACACATATTATTACAAATTTTTTGAAGGCGGCCAAAAATTTGCAAGGAATGTTGATAGACGTTCATCCATTCAAATTATTTAAGACAGCGAGTTTGTATTTTGAATGAAATTTCTCATAACATGGTGTTCACAGACTTTGTTAATCGTGACTTCCATTTTTGACCCCCTAAAGTTAAAAAGTTTCCTAGTATTTCCTATATCGGTTTTGGTTAAAATTCTCTTTATTCTGACACTCGATTAGTTTTTTAGAATTTATTTTAAATTTTGAATCCCTTTTTGGGTTTTGGTGGCTAAAATTTTGAAATTTTCAAAACTACGCTTTATTCAGAAGTTGATTAAAATTCACTTTAATTTAATACCTTATATGGATTTTTGCGATTCTATAAAAATATAATCACTTTTTAGCCCTGGCGTCCCAAGTTTTTTTGAAATTTTCAAAGACGAACGCTATATTTAGATTTTGGTTAAACGTCCCTTTAATATATCCCTATAGATCTTTATGATTTCTCCCAATTTGACAAAAGATGATGAATGAAAGAGGCGGTGCGGAACGAACAGTAGTAAAATCATAAAAAGGCTAAACGCATCAAGAGTGAAGGCAATAGGAGAAGAAGAAGAAGAAGAAGAAGAAGAAGAAGAAGAAGAAGAAGAAGAAGAAGAAGAAGAAGAAGAAACCCGTCCTTATTGGAACACTCTGTTGTTGTTGCACATAGTAAATAAGTAAGAGCGTTATCAGTGTTGTTATGTATGTGGTAGCAAAAGCATGACTTAAAGTGGGTACTTCTGCAATTTGCAGTTGCACACGACTATCTCTCGTCGTTCGCTGTGTCACCACAAATACTTATTACTTGACTCAGTTCGCTTCACTAGATTCGAAGAGAGTTCCCACAGATATGCATCCAGTTGCCATTAATTTTCTGTACTACTACTACGAATGCCAACAATTTACGGTTACACACTCAAGGTTAACTACTTTTACTGCGGCTTTAACGATTCTGTTGTTTCTTGTTGTTTTCAACCTTCCAAGCAATGTTCATTGTTCCGACCCATAAATCGGTGTAGACCGTTCTCCGTCGTCGTCTTTCAGAGCTTGACCTCCAAACGTCTCTTACATCCGTTGGTCGTGTTCCGGAGTTCGTCATTCCATTTACCCGTTGATTCCAGCGTTTCCCATGTGTCGCTGTTTCTTTCGTTTTGGTGGTTCTACTGTTGTTTAAACTATGTTTTGGGTTGTCTCCTATGTTCCGGCAAGTGTCCACAGCGAGTCAAAAGATTGTTTTGCACACCGTTAGTCACAGTCAGAGTAATTGTTTTAAATTAGTACAACGAATTTTGTTTGTAAGAAGACAGTACTATCCACGTGTATGTAGGGGACAGTTGGACAAAACGGGGAAAGTTCATGTTCTGAACAAACTAGCCTCGAAATCTGCCGGATGAATAGCAAACGACTTGGTACTGTGGCCAAACAGCTTGTATATTTAGTTGGATTGTGTTCAGTGTCTTTCGTGAGTAATAAACTCCATTCGTTTTTCAGAATTTTGAATTCTGTCGGACGTTGTCGATTTTTGACTCACTTTGACGCTTACCTGTCTCTTCTGTGCTACTTTAAACGAAAACGTGAATATAGTAGTAGAAACTACGTTTATTTATCAGTAAAATGATTAGATTTTAACAACATTTAACTAACTGGTGACCGAATACCATTTAGAAACTTTCAACATGGCGAGGTTTGATCAAACGCAGATGGCCTGTAGTCTGACGAAATGGGGATCCCCATTTTATCCAACCTCCCTGTTTTATCTACCTAAGTATAAACATTTTATTAATATTTCAATTATTTACCACTTCTATTTATTTTTGTTACATTCTATAAGTATATTTTTTTGAAATACGCTTACAGTTAAAATTGAATTTTATTTTTGTACTGTACAAAACCTGGACACATGAACTTTGCCGTAGAGCTGAGGAAAATGACAATTGTTTTGTATCTGAATATTTACTTTTATATTTTTAAAATTTGTTATATTTAACTGATTTTAAATGTTACATTTTAAATTAAAATAATTAAAACTGTGAGCATCTTTATTTCTGTTTACAGTAAAATTTAACATCGTTTAACTGTTTGCTAAATTCAGTTGTTTAATAAGTTTATTAGTTGTAAGTTTCTTCTGTTTTCAGGAAATTTATGTAAAATATTTCTAAAAATGTGTTAAATGATATATTTTTGGTAAGTCTGTAATTTGTGCTTAAATTAAAATATTATGAAACAAAAATACTTAATTTTTGTCTCAGAGTTTATAATATAATTTTTTTAATTTAGGCCAAATTTTGCTTGCTTACAGCTATTCACACAGCTTACGAACGTGTTATAACTAATTCAAACTAAAAATTTAGTGATTTTGTTAGATTTGATAATTAATTTTTACCCCGAATTTGAATCCTCGTTTTGTTATACCTGTTGGATAAAACGGGGAGAAATTACTTCTTTCGTAAAATGTTTTTTTCTGAGAAATCAATTTGGAAAATGAATAATCTAAACGTGGTGTAGAGTAGTCAGATATACGACATGTATAATATTGTATAAAACAACTTCAAAAATTTTCACGTGGGTTGTAATTATGCAAAATACCATTAGGCTCCCCATTTTGACCACCTGCGCGCCAGAGGTTTTTTGTTTACATCGCTGTAAACATATTTTCTCCATGTAGTCACAGATGCCATCTTTCTACAGTCTACTGGATTTGCTTCGTTTCTGTCTTCTATCTGGAACTACAGTAACACCCCGCTTAGCACTGATTCGTCGTAGCGCTTTTGAATGAAAAGTCAAGCACAAATGAGTTTTATTTAGTTATCAATACGTACAGTTTATTTATTCGTTATTTAGTTAGGTACTTCGTGTATTATTTTTTATTTTTATTTTGTAAGTAACTCTTAAGTATTTTTGCAGGTTTTTATATTATGAATAGTTCTTCAAAAATATTAACTATTTCTGCAAGTGAAATTATATTATCACCTAACGCACGCGTCACTGATCAAATCAGGACCATCAGAGGTTTATAAATAAATCTTAGTTTATTTATTTATTCATTTATAAGCCTTTGATGATGCTAATTTGATCAGTGAAACGTGCGCCAGGTGATAATATAATTTTATTTGCAGAAATAATTAATATTTGAAGAACTTTTCATAATATTTTTTTTTTGTAGTTCTTGTTATTTTTACGGATTTTTATTGCAAAGTTTTCAATTTTTCAATCGCCAATCATGTCGGTTTAAAGCCTGACCCTGTAAATAAGATGTAAGAGAAAAAACATCAGCTTGGATGTGAAATTACAAGTGTCAAGACGATTAGAAGCTGGTGAGCTCCATGTGGCTGTAGCCTGTTCATTAAATTTGGCTACAGTAAATTTTCATCGATAATTAGGACATTTTTCAAACATTCTAAAAAGCTAAAAACATCTGCATTGACAAAATTATCTATTACTAAAATAACTCTGTTGAAAAGCAGTGTGCTTGAAGAAAGGGAAAAAAGACTAAGCATTTGGGTTTATGATCAATAGCAGCGTAACATGGCGTTAAGTCAGCTTAAAACACGGAGAAAGCGAGCACCTTTTTCTACTTACATTCAAGACGAAAACAATTCAGAAACATCTGGAGTTAGTAGAGGATACTTTGATAGGTATAAGAAACATTCAACTCTTCACAACACTAAAATAACAAGTGAAGTAGCTAGCGCTGATTATCAGGCCGCGTTGGAATTTCCTACGAAATTAAAAACGGTCGTTGCACATGAATGAGACAGGATTATTTTGGATATAAAATAAAATAAATTTATACATAGATAAGTAAAAGTAAAACAACAAAGTAAAAAGTAAAGAGCAAGAAGTAAACAATAATGATTTAAAAAATCGAACCCGTACAGTGTTGTTTCGTATGGTCACGGAACGTATCTTGAGCGCTAAGCTGGATATTACTGTAGTTTCAAAACAACGTTTGTTAGGTCAACAATCGCCACGAATTTTAATTCTGGTGTTTAATACTGTTTCATCTACACGAATTTGCCTCCTTAAGTCTTAATTACTGACTCACTGGATTCTGGGCACCGTACAAGTTCTTCTGAAGTTCGTTTCTAGTGTTCCGGGAATTTACCGCCCAAGTTTGTCAGCCATACGTGACGTGCTTTCTAAGACGGTAAAGTAAACCATCATGATTTCTTGTGCCCTATTTTTCCACTACAAAGCACAGGATTGAGTTGCCCTATCACCATTTTCTCTTGTTTTATTTTGCTGCTAATACTTTCATCACTTCTACCCAGATTTGTTAATGTCACACCAAGTTGCTTAAAAAAGTACTATTTTTTTGTATTATTTACTATTTACTACCAGTTTTTTCAACAAATATATATTGTTTCCCTTAGTTGGAACATGCTTCGGGCATCAGATATTTTAGTCCCATGGTCAGCCATCTTAGTTTTTAATCTTGTGGAATATTTGTGTCCAGGCTGGTCCCTGCTATGTTGGCTTTTGGTAATTTAGATTGGTGATATTGTGTATGGGTGTGGTACATATTTTTGTTTTTTGAATCTTTCCAATGTTAAATGTTTTGAAAATTGTGCGTGTTTTGTGTTGATTTGTATTGGTTCAGGTATTAGTTTGTTTTGCGTTTTATGTTTACATATTTGTAAATTTTCCCGTATAGTCATTATTGTGTCTTTGTGTGGTGTGTGTTTTATCAGTGTCACGTTGGATCTCTGGGAATTCGTGTCCTGTATTTATTCACGTGTGTCCAAATTGGATTTATAAATGTTCGATTTTTTGTATCCGTTTAAGTGCTCAAAATAAAGCATGTTAATTGTTTTTTCTTTTGGCCTATCTAACATCCATTGCAGTCTTGTAATATAATTTTGTATATTCCATTTTTCATTCTATTATCTTTGTTGTGAAAGTTATTTAGTTTTTGTATATTATTTTTGTTTTTTTTGTAAGCTATTTTAATGTCTGTATTTTTAAATAGTTTTGTAAGCTTTGTCACCCTATTGTTTATGTATGTAAATGTAGCTGTTATTACTGCTTATTAATTTCTTAAATGTTTTGTCTTCATTTTATATTTTATTTTATTTTCTACTTTGTATATCGTGTTTTTACTGTATCAATTTTCTTTAGCAATTTGGTAAATTATATTTCTTTCTTTCTTTACTTCCTGTTTGTTTAGGGTGTTGTATACAGTCTATTGAAGAATGAGTAGATCAAGACTTTTTTATAATATGCAAATCTGTGCGACTACATATTTATTATTACTAAAGTACAGTAATGTTAGAAAATTTTCGTTATTCGCAATGTTGAAAATATAACGTCTGCTATGTTCTAGTTGAAGTGTTAAAGAGCTCTCTGTTTGCTCTCTTGGATTTGATTTCAGCAGTCACAGTGGGAAACCAGATACACTCAGCAGATCGTAGAAAAATGGAGTCTACGACGAGATGAAGAAAGGGTTGGCACATGAATGGATGAACAAATATTTGGAAGGGTTTAATTTGTTGAAAACTTTATAGGTGTTCCCAACACTGCAATAAGCCTACCAGCCACCACTGGAGTACACGTATGGATAAGCAAAGCGATTTGTAATGTTAGAGGGCGTACAGTATAAGATAAAGTATATATTAACACGTTCAGAAAAGTTTATAAATATGGAGAAGTTACTGAATTAGAATTGAAACACAAATGAATGAAATGCAACGCATTGTTACTCGGCTGCCAAGTTTACAGTTAATGAATGTAGTAAGTTATTGGAGCGGTAATGTGTGAGAGAAACAAATGATCAGCATTACGTGTACTGTACTGTACTGTACGTATTGTTTGGATACATCCTGAAACTGGAACACGAACTAAACTTTGTTTTACAACACAGACTTGACTTTGCGAACTGTTGTCCGAGTGAAAAGTTTAATCAGTCTCTGCTGATTTTATCAACTTTAAGAGAGAACGAAGTCACTTGTTGTGATTATATTTATAAAATTAATTTGTTTACTTCATTTTTCATTATTAAGTAAACAACAACAACAACAACAACGACAATAACTACTACTACTACTACTACTACTACTACTACTACTACTACTACTACTACTACTACAAGAGGTATTGTCAAAATCTAATATCTAAAACACAAGTAAAACTGCTAATCTGCATTATCAGTAAAATAATATAATACTGATAAACATGGTTGTCAGTCTAAGGCATACTGCATCAAAACTTCACCACTTAGTAATCCCAGACGCGCTGAGCCTTTACAGGTTTTCGGATTCAAGATAAGAAGATTTAATTCTTAAGATGTCTTGTTGAGCTTTAATTACAGTAGCGGTAAACGAAGTGATATTATTTTGAATTTTGTTTATTTAAAAATTTGTACTGTTCTATTTAACTAGGTGTAAATAGAACTAAATACATGGTTTCCTTTCGTTTATGTAAAACCTCCTTTAGCGTTCTGTTATTAAAGGTAATGTCAAAATCAATATTAAGAGTGAAGAGCAGACTCAAAAACCAGTAGGCTACTAGGAAAGACTAGGCGTAAATTTCACAAGACGATGGCGACGCCTGTCTTAACGTACCGGTGAGTAGTGGAGGAAAAATCAAAAAGTCACAAATTAAAATGGTGCGGGCATTTCGAGAGAATGCCTAATGAAAGATTGTCTGGTGTTGCCAGAGATTGTACGCCATTGGATGTAGGGATGTTGGTCTAGATGGTTTCCTGGACAGGCAGACTTGCTTAACACATAAAATGCAGAAGAAAAAGAAGAAGAAGAAGAAGAAGAAGAAGAAGAAGAAGAAGAAGAACTGTGATGATTTCATTAATTTAAAAAATTAAATAAATAATAAAATAGGAAATGTAAAAGCTGAGAAATTTAAATTTAAAAAAATCGCACATTTAAACTAATTTTTATCACTATCATAAATCATAATAATATTTAATAAAGAGTTTTAATAAAAAAAAAGGAATGCGAGTGTACAGATAGGGAAACCCTTATTAATTAACCCTGCATAGACATGCGCTAACCGGAATTAACTTGAATACCGACCCTTAAACAAACTAATAATCCTTGTAAATTGATATTAATTAAATAAATAAACAAGACCACAATAGTATACTATAATAAAGTCTGTAATAAAGAATATATTTGCATAGTTAAAAGGTCAAACTTTAACCCCTTAAATAGAGAATAAATGTGGAACTATTTTGTTGCGACGCGTAAACTCCGCGCGATTAACTGACCCGTCCTAACATAGTACTGTAATTCAATCGAGATGAAGCGCTCGCGTAGAAAACACACGCTTGAACCATGTCCCGGAGAACGACAAAATGTTTTTATTTAGAGGACAGATATAACAATGTGTAGCGAAAAGTAGTGGCAAATTAGTGTGCTAATAAGTTTAAATGTAAAAACCAAAAGGAATAAATAACTGTGAGGGATGACATCTCATTTGTATAATATGTAAGATGTCTATGTTGTTTTAAAATAATATGGTACGAGCTACCTAAAGTGAGAACTTTTATAAACAATAATGTGACGTGCGATTCTGCAACAAACAAGAACATTTACGGCACTTATACTACTAACGATGTTTAACTACTAGACTTCTGAGGACCCCAACGCTACTTCATTATGAACTAATCACTTCAGGAACTTCAACAGGAAAGTTAACTCCACTAAAGATCAACCGCTGACGAACACCACAAGGACCAAGGACCAAACTTCTGGATATCTCAGGTGACACGGAGACTTGTCCTCCGTGATTAATTAAAATTCTAACAAATGAATTAAAGACAGTGTTAAAGACAGTTTAAATAAATATATAAAGACTCTAATGATAATCACTCTATAAGATGTAGTATGTCTTAGGATTCAAAATATTTGTAGTACCAAGTAATGCTGATATATATACATATATATATATATATATAAAGCTTCACTGATACAAAATTTTTAGATTAAGTCCATTCTTCAAATGGCCCCCCCCAAATAGTATGATAGAATATGAATAAGTGAGCTTAACTCACAAACAAGTTTAAGGTCCCGGATCCGTGGATAATGCTAGCACTTATAAATCCATACGTTTTGAGCCCCTTATTTACAAAATCTTTTATAAATTGTAATCTTTTATTAAGAAAACCTTATGTGGGAATATTTATGTAGAGCTGTTGTAGTAATGGTTTAATAAAGAGATGTCGTTACTTTACACTAAAACATTGAGTGAATAAATCATCAGACCCCCATGTAAAAGTTCCTTTAGTTATAACTACAGCTGGTTTGATTAATAATTAAAAGTTAATTACGAGTATGGCAGCCCGTGCAACTGATCTGAGGTAAGTATGCACAGGTTCCCGATGTTATAACGTAGGTGAGACGTTATAGAACAACAACAACAACAACAACAACAACAACAACAACAACAACAACAACAACAACAATAACGGCAACAACAAGGAGGAGGAGGAGGAGGAGGAGGACAAGAAAAGAAGAAGAGCAGATCCAGGCCGTGACGAAATAGTAGATCGGAATCCCATGAACAGACAAAAAGGGAAAAGACTGAGAAGATCTTGGGGAAACAAAGTAGATGAACTGATGGAAAAAACCACTGGAAGGTGGACCCTGCAAAACAGAGATAACTGGGTTAAATAGTTAAGAAAACGAAATGACTGCCTGTTGTAGAAATCCATCTCTAGGTGAAACAACTGAGTTTATACATCTTTATAAACGTGTATTGTACCATTAAATTTTTAATACCTTAACCACTTATTCTTTATTATTTTAGTTAAAGAATGAGAAAAGTCATATGTTTTACATGTATTAAGAAATTGGTGAAAAAACTTCGATCTGAAAAAGAAGTGGCAGCGAGGCGGGCTTCGCAAACGGAATGCTTACGATATGTCGAAACAACATTAGATGTAAGCTGTCGACGAGAGTGGTAAAGTTTCGATTACAAGAATTGATTTATTTCAACAGTCGGATTGGCTCGAAAGGTCGTTGACCTGACCGATGATATTTCACGCCACGCAATGTCGAAATACGAGAATTTTGTTTCGTTAAATTGCAAAACTCGGCTACGAAAGGGAGGGTTCTGTAATGTGCCCGAGAACAACAAACGTGTTGTGTGAAGGAATCCTCACTCCTCGTATAAAAACATAATTAATAATCCTTACTCTTCACCGCGTGTTTTTGTTTATGAAGATTAGCCAGCTACGCGGAGTATCGGTATACTGTCGTGTTTCGTTACCAACCGATCACGTGTTATGCCAGAATACTAACATAGTTGCGTTTAATCTCACGAGTACCACAAGAGTTAAAATTAACGAAGTACTCAAGTCTTGTCGGATTTTTTCGCTACAATTTAAACATAACAAAGGCACAAAAACAAATTCAGCTGGGCGTTGAATTTTTTTTTAAAGAAGGAAAAGTATTAGGCACTTGGTCCCCTGTGTGCGGGACTCACTGAACGCAAGTATGCTCACTAAGACCCTCCCTCTTAGCCTTGGCAATTTTTACCACACTTCGGAGTGGCACCAGCTCCTTTCATTTCGCGGACTGGGGTTCCTTTAAATTCATAATGTATGTTGGACACTTTTATAAACCATGTATTGTAACTACGGATTTCAGACTGTCTAAAACCTCTCACTGTCTTCTCTCTTCTCGTTTTGAAGAACCGCTCCACGTACCCCGAAACAGCACTAAAATGCACTGGACTGGTACATCAGCTCAACAATGTTGCCAGCTTCCTACTGCCCTTATTCCCAGAAGTGCGTTAGCAATTTTGCTAGTTTTTTGTCTTGTCTTAAAAAATGGCCAATTTCCCATGCTTGAAGCCCGGTTTAGTATTCTTTTTGTCAGCTGTAAATTAGCACATATTATGCACTGTGATTTAATAGTGCAGTTTTTTGACGTATAAAATGATAATAACGACAACGACGACGACAACAACAACAACAACAACAACAACAACAACAACAACAACAACAACAACAACAACAACAACAACAACAACAACAACAACAACAACAACAACAACAACAACAACGACGACGACGACGACGACGACGACGACGACGACGACGACGACGACGACGACGACGACGACGACGACGGCAGCAGCAGCAGCAGAAACAACAACAACAACAACAACAATAACATCAACAACAACAATAATAATAATAACAAACAGCAGCAGCAGCAGAAACAACAACAACAACAACAATAACATCAACAACAACAACAATAATAATAATAACAAACATGCCAATGTTTTCTTTACGAGGGAAGCTCTGAAAACGTATGTCCACAGTAAGAGCGTATGGGACTTTTTACACACCGATGCCACAAAACCATTCCACCCACGGTCCAAGCCTACCCCGGAACGCAGTTACACAAAACTTCAGGGTGATGCTGTTTATTCTTGTTCCTCCTGGGCGCTTATCTGCCACATCATACGGCACCCTAATCCTAACAAGATTGTTTTCTTTTGTCTTTTGAAATACAACCTTCTGTATCTTGTCTACGTGATTTGCCACATGATTCAAACTGGCTTTAGCTACTTACCGTCTCTTGTCTCACCGAACACTTCAGCTGTTTATACCTCTGTCCACATCGTCTCTCCCGTGTCCACGGAGTGTACAGTCTAATGTACCCATTTTTCTTATTCCATAGAGGTAAGTGCGGGATAGACAGGAATAGTTAAAAGAGAAGTAGTATGGTAGTGGTAAAGGCGCCTACGTGACTCTTAAGACGCGGCAATGCGCGGAGCTGTTACAGACGTTTGGAGATCATTCAGCGCAGCGTCATTGACACATTTTTTCTAGCGAGTTCCAGGCGCCTATCCGGAATGTGACAGGTTATTCTCGAATCCCAGCGGGTGGAAACGTATGCACCAACGTTTTCAGTTTATAAGAAAACTAAGCAGTTCAGTTTCTGACCAGCGTCTTTGTAGCGGTGGCACTTGCGTAATTGTGTTATACTGGGAAAGTGTAGGCCTAATAAGATGACATTTATTGTTGTGTGTTGGACAAATTTAACTTGAATTATTGTATAGGAGTGCCCTTGTTGATTTCTGTTGTTTGAAAGTGTAATTAGCGAGTTTATTTGGACTCAGTTATTCCTTTTCCACTGCACAATAGGACGATTCGTGCGACCGTTGTAACAATATTAATGACAATCATTGTCGTACTTGTGGTCGTCATTGTTGTTTTACACTACCACCACCTTTACCGTACTAGTGAGTCCTAAATCGTCGTCGTCACCGTTCATCATCGTCGTTTAGCGAATTAAAAGGTTTAGGCTCACAAAGCTTAATAAAAGAAATTGTAATTTCGAACCTGTTCTTGATACACAACGGAACGTGATCACTCATGGAATAACAATGTGATGTGTAGCGAGCTATATTTTTATGTTCCGAAACGTCAGTGAAACGCGAATGAAGAAATCAGGTGGCGTCGAGATTATTTGCGCGCAACAGATTATATTAGCTTTATATTAAATGTTTTCACGATATCTTTGTTTTCTGATAGATAATTTGTTGTACTACTTAATTTTATTAACTCATATGATTGCTAATGGTCGAAACGTTGTTGTTATTAATATATTATTAAAGACGACGGGGTCCAAAAATAATATACTTAATACAGTGGCGATTCCTGACCCGATGCTCTAATTGACTCTAATTATAATATACACATGTACGTAAAATTCAAATGGTAGGAAATTGTTAAAAAATATTCAGGTAATATTCACTTGTTTGTGTCAACTGTGTTAACGACGAATCTTTACCCAGCTAAGAACTACGAGCTTTTTTGTCCTTTCCTCTACTATGTCATCATAGACGACACACCGCACATATCAAAGGTTTTTTTAGTTCCATAGCTTACCGCAGTACGGCAGCAGTTCTTTCTAGTATTTTATTTTATTCGTCCATTCATAAAGAAACCGACAAGGCACGAAGTACAATGAAGACAGCGACAGAAGTGGAACACAACAGTCCGATCTGGTTTTTAGTCCAGTGAGGATGCTTTCACATATAAACACGAATCTTTCTTTGTAGAAGTCGCAGCAAAACTATTCGTGACAAACAGTTGTCATATTCTCTCCTCTCTGTGTATGTGTGTGTGGGGGGGGGGGAGCGAGCACGTAGTAAAAAATGTCATACACCAGCTTCTGCTACGTGAGAATTAATTTTTCTTTCATCGTGAGTGAGCAGCGTTCATTGTGTCTTGAGATTGTTCCGGTTTCGTTTCGGAAAGATATGGAACGATTCTAGTTTACGGTGCACGTGTACGCGAACATGACCTTTTACGGAAAAGGAGAAGAAAGTGGTCTCCGTTGACCGATACGCGAAGGCTTAACGACAGAGCGTCAGTGGCAGGAATCAAAATTACATTGTTCTAGACGTACCATTTGGCGTAATATGGTCTAACTATACTGGATTTGAATCTTTTATAGTTATAATTGTATATTCAGAATTTGTTGTTGTTAAATAACTGATTGCTGATTCTGCAGGCAACAGATCATAGTGGATTTAAAAAACTGCACCGTAGCTTGTTAAGACAATTTCTTAAATCTTATATAAAAACGGTTAGGTTTTACCAGTGTTGGTAACCGGCGTACGGTTGCGAGGATCGTTTTATGCATCACATGCAGCTCGCTGGCCGAGCACTTCCGCACTCGTAAGAGTAACAAGACGGTAAAGATTCGATTCGATAATAATATTATAATTGCAGCAGCGTATCTTGGTAGTGGTTCGGACGAGCCGGCTTCATACAAGAAAGCAAGGTTAAGTCTAATCTATTTAACAATATTCAAAGTGGCTGAAAAACGTGTTACAATATACTGGTATCAATCCCATTAACGTAAACGGAAAAAAATACGCGCATTGTGTAACATTGAAACATTGTGTACAAGATACCTATAGACATAGTGTACAAGACAGTGTACAAACATTGTCTGAACTAATTTACCTATATTTATATTTAATTCAATCACTTTCTGCTACAGTCCGTTTCTTGATGTATATAATACATTTAATATTTATAATTAAATTTACCTCAAGATGTTATTTTTCTATTTGGAACATGTTTCGAGAGTTCCTGTTCTCTCATCTTCAGCCTTCGCGATCTTGTTTCTGGTGAAGTATTTGTGTGTTGACTGCTGGTTGCTATTAAGGTTGTTTATTGGTCTTTGGTATTTTAAAGTTGTATTATTGTGTGTGATTGTGGTATATGTTGTTGTATTTTGTGTATTTTCGATGTTGAGTGCTTTGAATACTGTGTCATGTTTTGTATTGATTTGTAATAATACCAGAACAAATACAAATCAATACAAAACATGACACAATATTCAAAGCACTCAACATCGAAAATACACAAAATACAAAAACATATACCACAATCACACACAATAATACAACTTTAAAATACCAAAGACCAATAAACAACCTTAATAGCAACCAGCAGCCAACACAGAAATACTACACCAGAAACGATATCGCGAAGGCTGAAGATGAGAGAACAGGAACTCTCGAAACATGTTCCAAATAGAAAAATAACATCTTGAGGTAAATTCAATTATAAATATTAAATGTATTTAATTTAAAAAATATACGCAAATGGTGTGTAATAAACTTGTTTCTATATTTAACGTACACAGCTGAAAAAATAACAAAACAGCCAACAAAATCGAGAAATTAACAAAATTTCTCAATTTTTTTCAATCCTCTGGAGGGCCCGTTTTAGACTTATTGATATTATGATCTGCTGCACGAGCGATATCAATGGGCAGCTTCCTTGTTTTCAGATCATGCAAAATTATGTGGTATTTACTTGATGGTATCCGCTTATATGTCTAAAACTGTTCTCTTTTAAGTCTGCTTGAGCCTGAGTCTATATGGTTTTTAGTCTTTTGTAAGTGAATATTGGAGGGCTTAGTGCATTATCGTCGCCTTTAAATTATGCCTCTGTTTTTACTCTGTGTTCGCTAAACTAGACCATGCCGTGATTGCATGTCTATTGTTTTCGACACTTTGCTCTAAGTCGCACAAATATCATTGAGGCTTGGTAATTTTTCATTATACTTATTACATTTATCTGTAGTAATACTGTGGTCCTGGATGGCTGGCGATGACGAGTCCCTCTGTTTTATTTAATATAGTTCTTTAATCATCATGGTATTGCATGAGAACATTCATTTTAATAATAAAAACCTTGAAACCCGTAGACTAATATCAAGTAAAATACGGTGATTGACATTTCGTCGCCGCCGCCGCCGCCGCCGCCGTCATCATCATCATCATCATCATCATCATCATCATCATCATCATCATCATCATCATCATCATCATCATCATCATATTGTCTCACAGCTGTTATCACCGGTTATTCTATGTTAGACGGTTTATGTTACAAGCTCTAACAGAGTGCTTACTCTAGTATTTTTAATGCGTTCGAATTATTCAGTATGTCCCATTCAGTTACATTTGATAAGAATATGTTGTTGTTGTCATTATTATTATTATTAGGCCCTATTATTTTTTTTTTTATTGTTACGACAATATAACGCTCTCGAAAATGCGAGAGCGTCCTTCTACACGCTTCTCGACTAGCCCAGCGTGCGGCGTCTGTTCCACAAACGTAGTACTCCAGACCGTTCGAGAGCAGTTGTATCTACTCAAATTACGTTGGCACGCGATCAGAAGAATGGAAAATTATTATGGAATTTCTGCGGGCTATATACAAGCAACAGGCGTCGGCTTAGTCAATCAGTTCCAGTGAACGATTTCTTTAATACTAATAAATTTATTGTTGCGGATTAGTGGATAGTGGTCATTGGTTATAATTAGTGCGAAACTCTTAATAGTTGACAGTTATTATTGCGTGTGGACAAATTTAACTCGAATTATTGTGTGAGAGTAACGTGTTGATTTCACATTGTTATTTGTGACTAATTAAAGCCGTTAATCAGTGACTTCATTGGTGTCTGTATTTTGTTTCCACTGTACCATACGACGATTCCCGACACCGTCATAACATCATCATTATTGCTATGACGTGCGGATCGTCCCGCTCGAACACTGGAAAGAGAATAATGGGTGAATTAGACGATTAATTACAGTTAAAATTAACAATTTTAACAAGGCAGGGACAGATAATACAGAAATAAAGTGTAGAGTAAAGAAAGCAAGAACAATAATTAAGTCTCTAAATGGAATACTGTGGAGCACCGAAGTAGAAAACAAAGGAAAATGAGAATATACAACACAATGATTAAGAGCACATTAGTATATGGGTCTGAGACACGGAGAATGAAAGAACATTTGAAAAGAAAGATAGAAGCCACTGAAATGGACGCCTTAAGAAGAATATGTAGAACATCAAAATTAGACCGGGTCAGAAACGAAACAATTAAGCAACAAATGAATATAAAAGAAACTGTTTTAGAACACATCGAGAAAAAACAACTAATTTGGTATGGGCACGTGCAGAGAATGGGGGAGGAGAGATTGCCAAACAGAGTGATGAAATGGATACCACAGGAAAGCAGAAAAGGGGGAAGGCCATATATATATAAAATGAACAAAGATACTCATATAATAACAATCTTCAAATTTACGATTGGCCAGCACACATTAATGTAAGGACAATAAATATCACTTATTTAACAGTGTCTCTCTAAATAATACAAGTCACCAATTACAGATGACCGCAAACATAAACTACAATTAGCACTTTACTCTAAACACACGTTGAATAGCAGTCTCAAAAGCTCATTAACTGGCTACTTCTGAATCCTGTATTTATACCCAGCCCGCCATGATTGCGAGATGAATCTACCGCTTTCTGGAAGATGCGTTGAGAATAAGTCTATAAAACTGGAAGATTCCATAATACGTCACACTTCCGCAGAGCGAATAACATACACATCTCATAGGTGTAATGTTATTATTATTGTTATTATTATTATTACTATTTTCATCAAATTGTCTCTCAGCTATTGCCAGTGGTTATTCTATGTTACGGGGCCCGTACGACTAAACCCTAGCATAGTGCTTCTGCTGGGATCCAGGGTGATGTACTTGTTTACACAATTTGCTTTTAACTGCAGCTGAGATATATTCGTACCCAGATTTACTCCATTATTATTATTATTATTATTATTTGTACTGACTGTGGTAGCGGTGTCAATATACAATAGCAAAACGCTAGTATCAGTAATAACAGTTTTGTTTTTATTGTGTAGTACTATTGTGTTATATAACATATACATACGCTACTGCAGGCCATTTCGCAGATATACGAGAAAAGAAAACCATAGGAAAAGAAGAACACAAGTAATAAGAACATGAAGATTGGAGAAGTCGGAACAACGGGAACCCTAAAACTTTAACGTAGCAAATTGCATACTGGCGTATTTGCTGTGAGTTCAATGAGCTGGAAATTATAACAGCGCTTTTCACAGCGTTTGGATGCAAGTTGAATGTAGTTCAGTAGCAGACCAGTCGGCCAAATTGATGGTTTCTACGTACGTCAGCAACAGTTGGCATTAAGTTGCTGACGGCCGGCGTAAATATACGGTGTGGTTTTTGCCGAGCAACGACAATTTTACATTCTCTGGAATAACAATATTAATAATAGTGGCGGTTGGTGTTACGGTCCATTAACTGAAGAACTAGTCGCTGCTGTTGAAGACCATAAATCCATAAATTACAAGGCAGCCGTTATAAACGCGAATTGGTTTTCCTTTGTTTTGTATTGGTCTGTCTCTGTGGTTGCAGAAGATGTTTTATGTTTATGTGGCCGTCTGTTTGGAATCCTGTTAATTGTAACACTTACAATGTGGGTTACTCTACGGTGCCCTGCGTGACTGTTTGCCTTCCTTCACGGCCTAAATCACTAAGGTTAAATTTAGAAATCTTTTGTGCTTCAAACTCGTGGTCCAATTTCAAACTATACCAGACATTTCAATTGTAATTACGGCAATCACCTTCACTGTAAGAGCTAGACAGGTCTTATTACGTCTCTGTAAACGAAGACATACGATATTACAGCCACAGGAAGAGTTGAAACACCTTAAAGACAGTCAGAATCTAGAGAGTCTATAATCCAGAGATTTTAAATTTAATTTACGTTTATGTTTGTTTACAAGCACCTAAAATATAGAGATTGTTGAAAATATCTTTTAGTGCACGCGTTTACGTTGGCGGCTTGAACACAGAGTAATCACAACTTAGAAGAGGAAGTACCTTTTCATACCAGTGTTCCCCACTTTTATGTTTCATCTGGTTTCTAATTTTTTTATCTAGAAAATTTTTCAGAATTAAATAATTTTTGGATCAGAAATACTTATACGGATGCCATTTTTTTTTAAATTAATGGTTTATATCAGTGCCCATTCCTAATCCGATGGCTAGGCCAACTATCGACTCTAACGACAATATTATCACATGTACATAAAATTACAATGGTAGAAAATCATTAAAAAATATTCAGGTACGCAATCGTTTGTGTCACTGCGAGAAAAATATTAACCAAGTGTAATTAGTATAATGATTAAAAAAATGGCGTATAGCAAGCTGCGATTCAACTTACTAGTTTCAAAAAAATATGATTTCAATAACCAGTACCAGGACACTCAGCGGGGAGCTAACGTCAAACAGCGACAATCAAAACAATAAACAAGAGAAAAGATGACCGCCAAGTCGGTACAATGGTAGCGGCTTAAAGCACTACTAAAGAGTGCTTGCTATTTTGCATTTCTGAGAGCCAGATTGCATGTAGTACTATGTACATAGGTACCAACAAAACATCATACTTGTAGGCAAGAGTGTTATAAGTCTGGATATTTCTAACTGTAGCCTTGTGTAAAAAAGGACGTTAAATAACGAAAGCATAGTTATGAAATCCTAAATAAATCCTGTGATTTATGAAATTATGGGGAACTCATAGTTAGTACATGGAAGTATTATTGGAAGTGATTGGCTTGTGGGGCGAAGGGGTCAGTCAGCTGTTAAAACAGAGAACTAGAAGCGAAGTAATATTATGACTGATCAATTCAAATCATTTTGACTGGAAGACAGGTGACAAATGCGGCGCCGATTTTTAAAAGATGAGAGATAAGAAGGCATGTGAAACAGTTTTTGGTGACAACAATAATGTTGATTACGTTATCATTTATTTACTTTTGGATGATTTCCTTTGGACATGCACTGCTTGCGTTGCTTTCTCTGAGGGTTCGTTTATGGTTTATATGATAATACAGTTTTACTTACAAAATAAACTCATTTTGATATTTAAGCTTATGTAGGTCAAGATTTCTGGCATATCAAAAGTGGTTGAAAGGATTTAAATGTCGAATAAACGACAACACATGAATTCGGCGAAGTGACTCTATTCCGTAGTGTCTTGCAGTATCCTGATAAATCTTATTTCGCCTTTCAAGGACTCTTCAAAGACTTTGTGTACGCCTGTATCGTGTCTATCTGGCGTTGGTAGACAGGATCTACGCCCTCTTGGTGGTTCCCTTGAAACGGTAAAATCCTTTCTTTTTGTAAATATGTGATCTTATTTTCTCCGCCAGGTTTAATACACGTCGAATATTTGACTTTCCTAACCTGTATATATTCTTCATGTTTAATATTAATTCGTTTTAAATAATTAGATTACAAACTGCTTCGTTCATAAATTAAAATTTTGTTATAAGGTAATTTTGTGACATATTAGAAATAGGTTTAACTAATTTCAAACAGTTATTGATTAATTTTAACGTACTTAAAGCGACATTTTATTTATATTTTCCAGTTCATAAGTAATAATATTTATATTGAACACAGACAGACTTTAGTTATATAGAAATATTTATATTGTTAGCCTACATACAATTAACTACATAATACTTTACATGTCCGTTTAGATTATATGCTACAGCATTTAATATAATAATAGCATTAAATTACACGTTGTAACAAAACTTACATAAATGGAAATAAGTAAATAAAAGAGGTAATGTAAAACATCTGTGAAAGCAAAATGTTAACCTGAAATTAATGAGTAAATCTTGAATGACCCTTAGATTCTTGTTCAACAAACATCGTCAAACTGAATGCTACTGTTCATTTATTGAGTAATAAAAACTTTACATATTAATTGAAAAACGTTGCATACAAAATAACTTTGGCTTAACAAAAATCAGTAACTGTGGATGCAGTGAACAGTGTAATAAGGTCGGACAAGTGTTGCTGTGAGCTATGACAGGAGGAGTTCTGAATGCGTCGGTCAGTGGAAAGTAGCCGTCGGCAACGGAAGCGAGAGATTTACTTCGGCCAGACACTGGCTTGTTTTATTAAAAATTATATATTTACTGACGTTTCACAAATATTCTACTAAAAGACCACCTGGTTTCAGAATCTTCGTGAATGCGGTATTATGTAGGTAATATTCTGCATCACAACCTCTTCCTCGTCAAGTATATAGTGTACTTTAACAACAATAAAACGATGAAATTGTAAAGTTGTGATATTGAAATTTTAGTTGGCGAATAAGATGAACATCAGGATAGGGTAACGTTACATTGACAAAGCAACCGCATTTTGCTATCTGGGAAGGATTATGACTCACGGCGAGCGGTGCAAGGGAGTAATAGCAGTGCACCTTAGGACAGCTTACTTCAAGTAGGGAAAGTTTTAATGTCGAATATTCTCTTGACTGCAAGAAAGAAGTTTTGAAAATTATATGTATTGGGAACAGCATTTTATAAGTACGCACTTTATTGATGCTATAAGCGCTAGAAAGGGTGACTGGAAATTTTATAATGAAATGGAAAATGAAAAAATGTAAGAGGTTTTGAAAACAATGAAGAAATCCAAATCCTTGGTGAAACAGTGAAACATCTTTAAAAATAGATAGGCTAGGAGGATACAGATTGATACTCGTAATATTGGTTTCGTAATAGAATTACTGAAGGGTAAGGTACAGTTACAATTTAAATTAAAACCTTGAACATGCATATCATTTCATGCATTCATTATCATATTCACAATCAGAAGACAACGAAAAAATTTCGTCTGATATGACCATTTGGAGGGGGGGATTTTCCCCATTTTCCACCGTGGAACCGCGCCTGCTGTGAAGTGGGCGAAGGAAGTATCTTCGATTAGCAAAGGAAGTATACCTAATATACATCAACAATATATTACCGAATACACACTACCAGTTACATCCTTGTATGCTAGATGTGTTTAGAAATCTGAATTGCAATCCTTGTATACTAGATATCTGAATTGGAAAGAAACTTACTGGTATATATCAGCAGATAATACAAACACGGATTTTGGGGGCAAAAAAAAATCAAAATATAAATAGGAGGAATATAAAAAGTTAACGATGGCTTAAATAATCAAAACACTAATGACGAAAGAAGAAATCTTGATGAGATGTTTTTCGTTTCCGGTGGTGATTTGGCAAAGAGTGCTGAAAAAATTTGGCTGAAAGTAGTTTGATTTAAAAACATACGTCGTGTCACGCGTGTCTGTGAGTAAATATTACGAGCGTGTGAAATTGAGTCCATGAGTTGAGATTCGGTCGTAATGGATGAGACATTGGTGGAATCTCCAGGCTCTCTGTTTACTTTCACATAGGTTTTTGCCTTTGCTTTGAGAACAGCATGCCTAACCTACGTGTTGAAATATTGTTTACGCTAAGTACGTACGGTCTCGACTGATAAGTGTATCGAAGCGTGGGACACACTGTACTGAATAAACTTTCTGCTTGTTCAAACGGGAGCTATACACTTCACTTGACTCGACTCTGACGAGTTTAATAAACTGTTGAATTCATGCAATGTATGTTATAATAATATGTGGCAATAATATTGTTTCTGCAAGAAAAAATCGACGGTTATCAATCACGACACTCGAATGGATTTACAGAGACTGATAAGGAGATACTTAGAATATCAACCAAAACGTCGAAGTTTATGGAGTCCTGAAAAACGATGGAGAGATCAAACTGCAGACTCTGACTTGAGCAGCGGGGCTGATGGATCAAGGTCAGGTCGAATACATATAAAGAGAAAAAGGAGAGAAGGAGGAGGAGGAGGAGGAAGAAGAAGAAGAAGAAGAAGAAGAAGAAGAAGAAGAAGAAGAGGAAGAAGAGGAAGAGAAAGAGGAAGAGAAAGATGAAGAGGAAGAAGAGGAAGAAGAAGAAGAAGAAGAAGAAGAAGAAGAAGAAGAAGAAGAAGAAGAAGAAGAAGAAGAAGAAGAAGAAGAAGAAGAAGAAGAAGAAGAAGAAGTCGATTGTTCTCCAGGTTCTCATTTAGTGTAAGAGCATCTCCCGGTGTTCCTTTAAAAAAAAAGGGTAAAAGTAACCAGGCGTTTCTTCTGTTCACTCCTGCCAAGCCTATTACTGGTCATTCAGCCAACCTTTCTGCTTTTCACAAAAATATTTTTACATACTTTAGAGACGTAATGTTTAAAATGTTTTTAAACTGTTATTAACGTTAACGTTGTAAGTTATGTTACAATGGGATATGGATTTCATCTTTCCAGATAGAGTCCTGCGTTATGCTTTCTGCTTTCAGCAACGGTTCGGCAGATCCACTTCTGTCATCTCGGATACACCCGAAACTAGACACAACATAGATTTCGACGCGATGAAACTATTGGTTGTCACGGAAGCGTTGCAGAAACGCGGGACCATAAGTGTTGCCTAAGTGAAGCCATTGGAATTAAAAAATTCTGTTGCACTCAACAAATGGGACGACACATCCAACCTGGAAACTGGTACTTAATGATTTCCACACCAACCGCAACCACCAGAAACTTCGGTCGCAAAGCAGACACGAGGTAGAACGTAGACCGACAGGAACAAACTCGCAAACACAGGCACGGTCTAGGTGAAACAATCATTCTATCCTAAGTCATCAAGGAGGAATCTACCTGACGTTGACAGAGATGGATCTACCGAAACGTTGCTTAAAACATCAAAACACACCACGGGACTAAACCTTGAAAAAGAACACATCATATCACATTTGCGAAAATTTAAGAATTATCGTATTATACATAAAAAGCTCATGTAACCACCTGCAAGACTTGAACAGTGAATGCCAGCATTGGTTACGTGTGTTCAACTATTCTAAAGTTACAAACTAATATAAATAATAGTGGGTACTATTTGTATCACCAAAGTAGATTAGGTATGGCAGCAACTTGAGATGTACGGAACACAAGGGAGTGTCTCCGACATTACCTTCAGACTTTCTTTATTACTCCACGATACTATTACAGGCACTGATTTCCATAGGCTGATTCGACCTAAGCCCTGAAAAATGTACCTTGATTTTTTTTCTGCCCGGGTACTCCAGGTCTTTAGGTTAGTAGTAAAATGCTACACCCACTGGTCTACTAAACACCAAGTTATTTTGTTAGGAAACAAAGGTTTTTTTTTTGCTGAATAAGTCATATACTAAAACAGATTTAAAATCCACCCAACGCAACGGTTTATTAAATCATCCAGCAACATTAGGTTTGTACCCAAAAGTCGAAGAGCAAGAAAGCAAATAGGGCTGGCCCGAAACGTTTTACAAACCCAGTGTGTCTACAGTTTATTTTCTGTTTCTCTGGCTGCCAATTTTGTTGAAAATTAAATAAATAACAACGAATGACGAATGAAAAGCGTCTTTGTTCCACATTTCATCACTTTAAGTGACAAAATGTTCAGGACACTTGACTTTGTATTTGAGACAATTTGGAACGGGTAGTGCGTGCTGTCGCATCCGTGAGACGTGACCGCGTCCCCTCTCAAACGTACAAATACCAGGTGCTTTGTGGATAGCAAGAAAAAACACTTTGTTAGCGAGTATCAAAAGTATTTTTGTAACATTTCTACATGAAATATATTATAAAGTGGTGATTAGGACAAAGTGGTGATTAGGACACAGTAGTTAATTATTGTGTCGTGAGTCTACGTGTCCTACCCACACTGGTGACTGTTAGCTGGTCTTATCTGTATTCCATATAGTCTCCTGACTATAAAGGAAGATTACTTCGACTGAAAAGCGACCAGCCATGGAATACTCTTCATTTGATACACATTTTAATTGATACGTTACATAAATAAATTGACATTTTTTTTTAAAACAATATATAATCTGATAATACAAATATTACAGATTATTCGTATGACGACGTTTCAATCATCACTGGCACAAATGTTTTGACTGACATTACTTGTTTAATTGAAAAAGATGTTTTACTTTTTCTTGGAGTCCCTGACTTATTTTGCTGTCAGAAACTTGAGAACTGAACACATTAGTTAAATACAAAGGTTTTGTAAAATATATAAAAACACTTGGTACGTTTCACAGATTTTATTTAACTCTGACAGCTGTTTCGACTACCTAAGCCATTGTCAAAGAGAGAATGAATGAAAACCTAAACACAGGATGTGTTAGTGAAGGTGTTGGTGGTGGTGACCGTCTGTTTAGGGCGTATCTGGAACATCTGTGAGGATTGAGATTTATTTTCAGACACAAAAAGTTTCATGCTAACTATGATGGAACCCCAAAAGCTCCTGTTTTGTTTAGTTTACCAAAAATACATAAACCTAATTGACCCATGCGGCCAGTTGTTTCATATGTAACGGTATCTGCATATAAAGTCTGTAAAAAACTTAATGAATATATAATAATATAATAATGCCAATATATATTAACTTCATCCCAAAGTATGCTATTAAAAATACTTTACAATTAGTTAATAATATAAAAAATGTACATTTACCACTGAATGCAAAATTAATTTCATTTGATGTTAAGAATTTATTTCCGTCTATACCTGTAGATGTTCTGCTGTCTATCTGTTCCTCACATATACAAAATACTTTAACCTTAAATAGTGATCAGAAAAATGAATTATTCTCGGCCTTAAATATTTGCATAGGACAAAATTATTTCCAGTTTAATAAAAAAATCTATAAACAATTAAATGGCTTACCTATAGGCTCTCCTTTATCACCTTTATTAAGCGAAATCTTTATGACATTTTTGGAAGAAAACATTTTTACATCCAATAACACCCAACATAAAATATGTTTTTCATTGGGCAATGTATGTTGATGATATATTTTGTATCTGGACGGGAACAGATAGACAGCTCCATATGTTCTTAGATTATATTAATTCCTTTTATAGTAGCGTGCAATTTACACTTGAAACAGAAAATATGAAAAGTTTAAATTTTTTGGATCTTACGATTACCAGGTCACAAAATAATCTTAGTTTTCAGATATATAGACAACCTACTTTTACAGATACCGTTATATATAAACAATCACTAACATCATGGCACATAAAACTAAGCAATTTCCATGCAATGGTCTCCTTATAGTTTCTTTATCCAAAGAAAATTTCAATAAAGAAGTAGATATTATAAAAGCCATTGCACAAAATAACGGTTATGATGAAAGAATAATAGACTTTTTAATTTAAAAAAAACTAGAAAATTATTTTAAAAGAATTTTATTCCATAGAGCCAGATCAGGGTAACAAAAAATTTCATTTAACAAATTACATTCCGTTTATAACAGATAGGATTAATAATCGGTCAAAAAACCATGGTCTTAACATGGTATCATTAAATAAACAAGCAGAATGATCACTGTTGCACACCACTATATAAAAATTATCCCGATTAGCGCTTTCAAGCTTCACAGCTCATCGTCAGATCGGAACAGCTGATCGATCTGACGATGAGCTGTGAAGCTTGAAAGCGCTAATCGGGATAATTTTATATAGTGGTGTGCAACAGTGATCATTAAATAAACGTTATCTTTTTTCACTACTAGTCAATAATAAAGAAAAATCAAACACACTGGAGAAAAATAGAATTTATGAAATACACTGTGCAGAAAGCGATGCTATTTATAGCATCGCCGTGAATGTGCTGAATGTGGCTGTGTTCTGAGACATCGCATATCTGAACATAAGAAGGCGATTTTAACCAATACAGCCAATACAGGTTTTGCAGAATTGCTTACAACGCAATCACTTCATAGATACAAAAACATAACACTACTCCACAACATACAAAAAGGTAAAACAATGGATTTGTTAGAAATTCTAGAAATTTAAAAAAGCAATAAAAAATAACAAAAATTTAACAAATGAACAAACTGAATTATGTGTATCCCCTTTATTAAAAGCTTATTTAGTTTAGTTTATTTTATACTTTGCATTCAGATTATATTTAGTTCAGTTAATTTTATATTTTGCATTCAGATTATCTTTAGTTTAGTTAATTTTATATTTTGCATTCATGATTGTATTTAGTTTTTAAAGACACCTGACCTTCCCTTGTCTCTTGCACTCCCTCTCCGTCTCAACCCTCACAGATGTTCCAGATACGCCCTAAACAGATGGTCACCACCACCACCACCTTCACTAACACATCCTGTGTTTATGTTTTCATTTATTCTCTCTTTGACAATGGCTTAGGTAGTCGAAACAGCTGTCAGAGTTAAATAAAATCTGTGAAACGTACCATGTGTTTTTATATATTTTACAAAACATTTGATTAATATGTTTCACCAAGTGCCCAACTAGTCATCAATTAATATCGTGACATTAGTTAAAAATCATAAAAACTGCAGTGTGTGATAACAGACTTGGTGTCTTTTAGAGAAATTTGCTTTCTAGGAGTTCATATATAGGAACAAGAAAATCGTGTAATGTGATTAACTTTCTTCAAGACGACATCGTGAATGTAAACAGTTGAAGAAAGTCATGGTAAACCTAAGCGTCCTTATTATTTACACAATACCTTTTCACATTGTTTCATTAATCTTCATATCTACTCCTCCTAATACTTTCGCGTTCTTTGGACATTCAATTTTTAAATTGAACTTCGATGATTTTTTAATGCTATCGTAATTGCCTATAGATAGCCGGACAGGAGATAATATTAACAAAATTAGCAAGCTAAATTATAGGGACTGGAAAATGTTTTCATCTTACAGAGCTACTTTTCAAACAATGAAAATGTTAAAAAAAATTTCGCACAGGGTATTGCTTGAAACGGATGCGAGACTTGAACAGTGAATGCCAAACAGAAATGACGACTTAACAGTATCGAGTGTAGTCTCACTCAAATATAAAAATAAAATCGGCGGATAAAATTAAAAATAAAATGTGATGGATAGGACAGATAATGAGATGTGCCCGTGGGAGGAATGCGCTTGACAGAACGGTCGACGTTATCGAACGTACACCGCGCCCTAAAAGGCCTGCTGATGTTATTGAAAGACGGAAGAACTGGAGGGCGAACATAAGGCAACACCAAGGCCACAATATATTAGAGAGATAGTAGGTGATATTACATGTGAAACTTACGAAATGAAGAGAGAGTAGCACAAGAGACATCAGAATGAATAGCTTACGCGAATCGATCTTCGCACTGATAACAACTCGTTTTTCGTTTTAATACAAGTCGTTTTATTTTTCATTAAAACAAACGTTTTGCCCACACAACAATGAGGATTATCATTGTTGGGTCGACTGAGACACCTGTACTGTCTGGGCGAAACGTTTGGGTTAATGAAGAATAAAACTCCGTGTGTTGAAACGAAAAAACGTGTTGTTATTAACAAAGCTTAAGATTGACAATACAAGAAAAAGCAGAACTGAATGTTTAACTTCATCTGTTTAAGCACATTGCATTTTTGCATTTTTTTTATTCTTTCGTTTCATGCTGTTGTTACTTTAGTTTATGTTTCTGTTCGTCTTGAGGTATCTTTGTCTCACTAGACAAGATATTTTCTTCCCGCTTCACCTCTATATTTTCACATGTGTACGTCTAGCGCAGTCAAGTTCATTAGGTGGTGTCATTAACGTACAAAGCTAAATACTCGAGCCTCTTCTATTCCTGATGTTCTACAGGTTTTTCGACAATATGGTTTACAAATCGCGAAACACAGTACCGCCGATATTTCGAGACCGATTTGTTTTTAAAATAATGTTAAAATTAAATTTCTTCTAATTGTGTAATTTTAATGTTCACTACTGCTGAATCGTTTTAAGTATTAATTACTTCTGCTAATGATAATTACCAAATACAAAAACGCTTGAAAATGACCTTTTATAAAGTGTGCGAACACTGAATGTGTGAGTTTGACATTAAGATGTATAGACTGTTGGGCATTATGAATTTGTTAAAAGTTGCACAACAACGGACCACGGAGTGTCTTTAGAATGACGGGCGTGGTCCTGCCTGCTCTGTACGACTTTCGCTTTTGTGTTCACGGGCGTGTACAACACGGGCTCGTTGCATATGTTTGATTGAGGTCCGATAGATTGTACTGTCTGGCTTGCTGTAGCTCATCGTCAAGCCCACTTTGATTTCGAATTGTTCTGTGAGACTTCTCCGTATGTTTGTAACTTAGTTTACAACAAAATGCATAAATAAATTCAGAATCTATTCGCAATTTTCTAGTTGAAATTAAGAGTAAGAAAAACGGACGCCTTATGAAGGAAAGTTAAAAGAAATTTATAAATAATAAACAATTCTGTAACAATTCCTCTGTATTGGTCAGACACCTGTTCAAGAAAAGATACGTAAGAAAGATTGAGACGGCAGAATGAAGTTTTGTTTGGCATGGCAATGGATATGTAAGGGAAGTAAGAGGTATGTAATATAGATATCAGAGACATCTTGCATGTTAGTGCTGACAGTGAACGTATCTTCTCAAGCGGATCCAAAGAACAGAGCATGTGCTCAGGATGGTTGAATAAGACTGCGCAGGAAAGATTTTGCATACACACCAAAGGAAAGACAGATATAAAAAAATAGCGAGTCCTTGAAGAACGGAATTATTGAGCTTACATCCTTGAATGAAGATGAAGAAGAAGATATAGCTTGAATTCAGCCAGGAGAATTACATATTGACCAAAGCATCCAGGTATGAAAGATATCTTGGAAAGAAGTGTCTTATGAATTGATAGCGTTCACAGTAGGCAATACTGAGTAAAAGAGAATACTTGTCTTATGCGGTGGATAAGCGGGGGTGAACTGTCAAAATGAAAGTAGTTTCTCCGCTGCATCGCAGAGAGCTACGGCTACAGAAAGCTTTTCATTTTAGCACGTCTACCGTACAAAATAAATTTTATTTTAGGGAAAGTTTCTACATCGCTAGACAGGTTTTTTGTATAGGGTTTTAAAATACACGTTAAGATCTGTACATATTTATTTCATCTTATTTTTTCATATGTATCTATCCTATACTCACTATCTATCCTCAATAGTACTACTACTACTACTACTACTCTAATAATAATAATAGCAGCAGCAGTAGTAGTAGTAGTAGTAGTAGTAGTAGTAGAAGTAGTAGTAGTAGTAGTGGTAGCAGTAGTAATATAGTAGAAGTAGTAGTAGTAGTAGTAGTAGTAGTAGTAGTAGTAGTAGTAGTAGTAGTAGAACAACGAGAATAAAAGTAATAAAAGTAAATAATCTTTTAATGATGATAATAATTTGTAATTAATAATAACCATTAAGGAATAATAATTCTTTTCCATGCGTTGCTTACTTCCATGATTCACTTTAAATAATTGGTATTTGGAAATTAATAATAATACATTTCATAAATACCAACACGATATTTTATAGCATATGTTAAAAAGTACTTTTATACATCTACTAAAATGGAATAAAACATTTTTTATTCATGTATTCCAGCTGTGAATTCGGTGATGAAGTCAGAATCATGTGACTAAACTGACTTTTTCGCTTTTTTTTTAACTTTTTGAAAACATTTGACAGCTGAGTATTGTTGAAGACAACCGTTACACATTACCTACAAACACCTTAAACAGTTTTGAAAATTTGGAAGCCATATGACAATTTTTCTTTTTTCAGTAACAGACGTTTAAATAATAATCCTGTCTAACTCTTGCTGCTCTTACTAATTATATATAACACTGTATCCAATTTCCATAAATGATAAAGGTATCCTACGTCATTTTTAATAATTTCATATTCCATTTTATAGCATTTAATAGACAATTTCATTTTTATAGCGTGATGTCCCACGCCTTCCAGTTACAGAACTTGAAAGGTCTTAATAATCAGAGAAATTCGGTCGATGTTAGTAGAGAGTTTCATTATAGTTCAATAAAAAATCGAGAGACAATAAATACGTCAGTTAATAGAATACCGGAGAGGAAAGGACAAGAGAGGAGAGCAGAGGACAGGACAGGACAGGACAGGACAGGACAGGACAGGACAGGACGAGACAAGACAAGACAAGACAAGACAAGACAGGACAGGACAGGACAGGACAGGGCAGGACAGGTCAGGAGAGGACATGACATGACAGGACAGGACAGGAGAGGACCGGTGAGGAGAGGAGAGGAGAGGACAGGACAAGACAGGACAAGACAAGACAAGACAAGATAAGACAGGACAGGACAGGACAGACAGGAGAGGACAGGACAGGAAAGGACAGGAAAGGACATCTTAAAATTCTAATAAAACTTCTATCCATATGATGTTTTATATGGAACTGAATATCTAGGCCATAACAAGATTTGGTGTAAATAAACATTCTTTTAAAAGGTGGAAATCTTGTGTAGCATATTAACGAAGGATTTGTAATTTTGCCCAACTTTTTTGAAACTTGCGTATTGAAAACGGGAGTGTCACCAGTGACGCGTCGGTATTTGGGCTCACGTGATAGAAGGTAACACGACCGACCCACGTGTGAGTACTAACACGACCGACCTCGACCCCACGTTGATATGTAAACACCCAGCCGCCGGCGTTGGCGCACCCACCAATGCGTCGATACCGACACAGCCGGCCTTGTACTGTCGCTACTGACACGGTGAACTTGACATTAGCAGAACCGGAAACAGCGCCCCCGGTCGATGTCGACGCGCATAACTGTACTGTCGAAACTGACCAGTCGACTTTCTGCGGTAGTAACACTGTTTAACCGTTTCATACACGTATGAAACACTGTCCGAATGTGTACTTTCACCAGGAAGTGCATTGTTTGTTTGTGTCTGTAAGATGCAATGCAGACAGTTTAATCACGACAGCTGGAATCCGAAACAAACAACAATGGTGTAAATTATAGGGTAATAGTAATAAGGAATAAGGAAATATGTACTGACGTTAGCTGCTTGTACATACCGTCTAGTCGGAAACACGCAAAGACCAATGTTGCACTAATAATATAAACGATACTATTAACAATATATTTAGATACTTACGTCTACTGTTAACTATACATTAACACTTCCACTGCTAGTATAATCACATCAACAGTAAACCTATCTCTAATTGTTACTCTTCATACTTGTATTCCACGTTCGTGGTATTAATTGTTAGCCATTTTTCCCTGCAGTTTGAATTTTTATGTTTACTTAAGTAAACAAATTTGTTGTAGGAAGAACTTGATAATGGTTGCGAAACCGAAAGGCCTCGTTCGAGGAAAAAGTGTTTATAGCAGGGAAGCAACAAAATTTGACAAAGTTGTGATGAAGACTGCTAACATAGAGAAAATAACTGATAAGTTTTCGATGGTTTATTAGTAATGGGATGTTAAAAATGTATTCTAGACGTTTTGAAAGATTGCGTAGTACATATTTGAGGCGCCAACTAGAGCAGGGATATATAATGCTATAAGCCCTTCTGAAGAATGTAGAAATCGATTCTGTATGTTCTTTTACTTGATAAGCCTGGACATTTTAAAATATTTTATCGACTCGTTAGGTTGACAGAACAATGTTTTTCGTTATATCAGTTTGTCTGTGTGTAATTTCACAATAAAACCCTTACATTGACATTTTTTGCAAAGTTATGTTGTTTTGCGTCCTTTTTTTTATTAGGGACTATTAAAAAAATACACAGTACAGGCGGACAAAAATTAAATACTTGTCAGGTTTTGTTCCTTTTGTTGACTCGTATACGAGATGACGCTTTCAGAGGATGTTAGAGGAACTTCGGAATTATACGGTCCCTCATAAAAAGAGACAAGTTACAGAAGTTCTAAAAATATAGCCTGCTTATAAAGTACAGTAAAATAGTAAGAGATTACGCATCCATGCCGAATATGACACACGATCTGTCTATAGTGTGAATTAGGACAAAGCATTTTCTTTGAGCAAAAAAAAAAAAAAAAAATTAAGAAGAGAGACAGTGATTTTAAAGGACAACAATATCGTATCCCATAGTCAAACAAAACACATGGATGGAACTTGGCTGTATCAAACAGTCCTGTGAGATTTTTTAACAATTTAAACACTCGCGGGATTTTTGCCACTAAAGTTACTCACTACTCTGTGTCACAGGTCTCGTAAGAGAAGCCGAAATAAAACATGTCAAGGAATTGTTTGCATGTTTGAAAGAGGAAAGCAGATATGTTTATGGATTTCAAAATAGGGTACCAACGCGTCTATACGTTTGCAGGAGGAAGAGGAAAGTGTGAACGAGGATAAAAGCGCTGCGGTCGTCAGTTGCGACCAAACTACGTTTTTATCTGGTTCTTACCCGGTCAATTGCGCCCCGCACTGACACAATCTGTGGCAACTACTAAAAACTGTCCAAACTTCCAAGTTATAGGTGATTAAAAGTTTTGTTATGCGGTGGAAACCACATTTGAAATCATCTTAGCTTCGAACGGAGCGAGCAAAAACGGCTCGTTAAAACCAATATTACTTTGATTACGACGTAATACGTATAATTACGTATTGAATGAATGAAGCGAGGTGTCAGTTCTAACTGGACCGTTTGGCATTTGTCTGTCTATTTGGAGTAAACTTACGTCTCAAGATGACTTTTGAATGCATGAACCGATTGCGTGAAACTTGGAATGCACGTCCACATTTTACCTCTCAGAATACAATTATTTTTGAGATTAATCCCCCCCACAAAAAAAAAAATAAACAGGCAGGGAACACAAATGTGAGGGGTAAATACTGTAAAATAAATCACAAAAATGCGTGTAAAGTATCAGATTAAAGATAATTTTAACCAAAATTTGAATATAGTGTTTGGTTTTGAAAATTTCAAAATTTTTACACTTCACAGTCCAAAAGTGTGACAAAAGTTTAACAAAATCACAACAATCCATGTGAGGTATCAAATTAAATAGAATTTTTGCCAGACTCTAAATATAGTGTTCAGTTTAAAAAAATTTAAATTTTAGAGCACTACAGCACAAAAGTGCCTAAATATTTTGTAAAAATTGTAAAAATCTATGCCGGGCATCAACTGTTGAGGGAATTTTACCGTAATCTTGAATGCAGCGTTTCCACAAAAAATGTTTTCACTTTGGAACACCGCGGGTCCAAATTTGAGAAAATGTTAAAAGTTCGTGTGGAGAACCATATTATGAGAAATTTTGTTAAAAATGCGAACTCGTTACCTTCAGTAATAATTTGACAAAATTAATATCTGTCAATGCTCCTTACAATATTGGACCACTTTCAAAAAGTCTGAAAACAATGTTTTGCAAAAACCTTCATGTATCGTTATCAGTTACATAGGCCTATATATTTAAAAAAGAAGCATTACACATATGACTATTGATATCGATAGAAATGTACATAGAATTAGCCTAAAAGCTAGGATTAAATTATTTGTTATTTAGGCATTATGGTTAAAATGTTAGCTTAAAAGCCACTGCAATTTTCACGACTTTTTTCTACGAGGGCAGGTGGAAAAATTTTCTGTACAAATGTCCGGAAGGGTGCACACTTCCGGCTGAAAATTTACTTCCATTTCCTCTTCTACGACACCAACATTAAACTGTTTGACACACTACTTCGTGCTAGAACTATTCTTATTTAGCCCTAGGGCTCACATCTGACTTGTTATTCATGTATATTGTATTGTCGAAATCTATCTTCTTCGTCCGAAGAAGCTTTTCTGCGAAGCGTGTCACTCAGTTCCAGGTGTCCTCCCCTTGAAGCATCGCTTCAACAATGTTATTCGGGGAGATCTCCTGCCTAATATCTTCTTGCAACGATCTTGTACGTTGCTCCCATCTGTCGCAGACGAACAATGTATGGCTGGCATCGTACGCAGCTCCCGAGCAGCAAAAGCCCTCTGTTCATGACTTTTAGCGTTTATTGTTCAATATTCAAAATAACAAAAAGAATAATAATGATTATCTGTTTCGAAATTGTTGTTTTACTAAAAAAATAGCAGAGTAGTCGGGGTTTTCGTAATTGTTTCTTTACTTTCTAAGGAACAGCGAAACCTTAACCATGGTAACCTCAAAGTGGTGTTTCTCAGCTAACGCTAACAATCATACATACGAAGAAATTTACTCATAGTTTAAAAAAATAAGATGTGTTAATTTGATTTTATCTAATAATAAATGTATTTTGTTCAAAACAGTGAGCGAGCTCTTCAGCAGAGGGAGCACAACTATAGGATGTTCCAAACTGGATAGGACCTATGGGATTAGAAGCCCCTTACTCTCGCACGCGCCACTCACAACCGGCCCGGCACGGCCAGCCATGACACGGGCGGCTCAAGTGTAAGTGTATGGTCTTATTCAAACCGATGAAAATTTTAATTTAGCTTATAATCCAAATGAAACAATAATTTTTGTTATCTCCGTGAAATTTTGAGAAGAATGAGTCCAAACAACACATAAATGCGATAAATATCAGTATTTTAGCAATTTCTAAAGCAAACGCAGAATTGGAGTACTTAACGAAGATCTTATTATAAATGAATAAGTATGTTGGTGATATCTTGATGATTATAAACAAAAATATATTTACAATTTACATTCATAGTACAAAATTACGTCGGTAATATGAAAATTTGTTTTTTTTTCATACAGTAAGTTGTTGAACCACTTTAAAGCCTACAGGGTTAAATTTTATTTAATATATGCAATATGCACACATTATACACTTTATTTCAATAAAGATAAGTTGAATTGTGCGTGATTATCAACGAAAATTAAATAACATTTGCAAAATACTAATTTATAAATGGACTTTTCATGAGCTGTAACGGCGTGGAGTAGTAGTAGTAATTTCTAAAGCCAAAATAAATATTAAATTAAACTTAGTTGTACATTTAAAATATACCACAACCACCTCATGTTAGGTGTCTTTTCTTTAAAATTTTATGTTTTATGGAGATTACAATATGCTAAGCTCATTTGTAAAAAAAATCATATTATAGAAGTTGCAGTTACGTAGTGGACGCACCCGTAGATGATTCATACAGGAGGGGTGCGGGCTAGCTGCGTTTGTGTACGTGTGTGTGTGTGTGTGTTAGAAAGGGTCTCCTAATTCCCCAGGTGCCATGCGACTTGGAACGCCGTATAGTTATTACAGTTACAAAGCATTATAATTATCACTAATGTTAATGCCTTCAGAGTCTTGATTGTGCCCACATACGACTACCCTAACTTGTATATCTACATGTGCATGTTTTTGTAAATACCTGTGTAACTTAAGAACGATAGTAGTAAACGGCGCGGCGGTACACTTATTTCCGTGTGGATACAATTATCACTAATGTTAATGCCTTCAGAGTCTTGATTGTGCCCACATACGACTACCCTAACTTGTATATCTACATGTGCATGTTTGTGTAAATACCTGTGTAACTTAAGAACGACTGTAGTAAACGGCGCAGCGGTACACTTATTTCCGTGTGGATACAATTATCACTAATGTTAATGCCTTCAGAGTCTTGATTGTGCCCACATACGACTACCCTAACTTGTATATCTACATGTGCATGTTTGTGTAAATACCTGTGTAACTTAAGAACGACTGTAGTAAACGGCGCAGCGGTACACTTATTTCCGTGTGGATACAATTATCACTAATGTTAATGCCTTCAGAGTCTTGATTGTGCCCACATACGACTACCCTAACTTGTATATCTACATGTGCATGTTTGTGTAAATACCTGTGTAACTTAAGAACGATTGTAGTAAACGGCGCAGCGGTACACTTATTTCCGTGTGGATACAATTATCACTAATGTTAATGCCTTCAGAGTCTTGATTGTGCCCACATACGACTACCCTAACTTGTATATCTACATGTGCATGTTTGTGTAAATACCTGTGTAACTTAAGAACGACTGTAGTAAACGGCGCAGCGGTACACTTATTTCCGTGTGGATACAATTATCACTAATGTTAATGCCTTCAGAGTCTTGATTGTGCCCACATACGACTACCCTAACTTGTATATCTACATGTGCATGTTTGTGTAAATACCTGTGTAACTTAAGAACGACTGTAGTAAACGGCGCAGCGGTACACTTATTTCCGTGTGGATACAATTATCACTAATGTTAATGCCTTCAGAGTCTTGATTGTGCCCACATACGACTACCCTAACTTGTATATCTACATGTGCATGTTTGTGTAAATACCTGTGTAACTTAAGGACGATTGTATTAAACGGCGCAGCGGTACACTTATTTCCGTGTGGATACAATTATCACTAATGTTAATGCCTTCAGAGTCTTGATTGTGCCCACATACGACTACCCTAACTTGTATATCTACATGTGCATGTTTGTGTAAATACCTGTGTAACTTAAGGACGATTGTAGTAAACGGCGCAGCGGTACACTTATTTCCGTGTGGATACAATTATCACTAATGTTAATGCCTTCAGAGTCTTGATTGTGCCCACATACGACTACCCTAACTTGTATATCTACATGTGCATGTTTGTGTAAATACCTGTGTAACTTAAGGACGATTGTAGTAAACGGCGCAGCGGTACACTTATTTCCGTGTGGATACAATTATCACTAATGTTAATGCCTTCAGAGTCTTGATTGTGCCCACATACGACTACCCTAACTTGTATATCTACATGTGCATGTTTGTGTAAATACCTGTGTAACTTAAGAACGACTGTAGTAAACGGCGCAGCGGTACACTTATTTCCGTGTGGATACAATTATCACTAATGTTAATGCCTTCAGAGTCTTGATTGTGCCCACATACGACTACCCTAACTTGTATATCTACATGTGCATGTTTGTGTAAATACCTGTGTAACTTAAGAACGATTGTAGTAAACGGCGCAGCGGTACACTTATTTCCGTGTGGATACAATTATCACTAATGTTAATGCCTTCAGAGTCTTGATTGTGCCCACATACGACTACCCTAACTTGTATATCTACATGTGCATGTTTGTGTAAATACCTGTGTAACTTAAGAACGACTGTAGTAAACGGCGCAGCGGTACACTTATTTCCGTGTGGATACAATTATCACTAATGTTAATGCCTTCAGAGTCTTGATTGTGCCCACATACGACTACCCTGACCTGTATATCTACATGTGCATGTTTGTGTAAATACCTGTGTAACTTAAGAACGACTGTAGTAAACGGCGCAGCGGTACACTTATTTCCGTGTGGATACAATTATCACTAATGTTAATGCCTTCAGAGTCTTGATTGTGCCCACATACGACTACCCTAACTTGTATATCTACATGTGCATGTTTGTGTAAATACCTGTGTAACTTAAGGACGATTGTAGTAAACGGCGCAGCGGTACACTTATTTCCGTGTGGATACAATTATCACTAATGTTAATGCCTTCAGAGTCTTGATTGTGCCCACATACGACTACCCTGACCTGTATATCTACATGTGCATGTTTGTGTAAATACCTGTGTAACTTAAGAACGACTGTAGTAAACGGCGCAGCGGTACACTTATTTCCGTGTGGATACAATTATCACTAATGTTAATGCCTTCAGAGTCTTGATTGTGCCCACATACGACTACCCTAACTTGTATATCTACATGTGCATGTTTGTGTAAATACCTGTGTAACTTAAGAACGACTGTAGTAAACGGCGCAGCGGTACACTTATTTCCGTGTGGATACAATTTTGTTCCATACAACCTGATTTAACAATTTCTATCCTGTACGTTACGGATGGCTGACCAAGCATACTTTGTGGACGTCCGTGGTTAACGGTTTAATTAAGTAAAAATATTAATAACACTCAACGTTCCGTTGCTCGTGTCACGGATCAGAGCGTAGTTGCATAACGGAAGTGCAACGAACAATGTAAACAGCAGGGAAGAAGCGAGCAGTGTTAGCCGAGTATTATCTGGTTGAGTCGGTGGTCGTATAACCGCTGTTATGAAATGCTATTAAGTAAGCACTGCCAGTTATGACTGTTGTTATGGTAATGTAGTTGCCAACGGTTGTGATTACTTTATTTTTAGGAGTATGGTTAGGGGTGGTACAAAAATGTATGCCTGAATTGCTGAAGACTTTAGAGAGTTGGGTTAAACGATGTCACAAATGCATGGTTTGTGATGGAGAATATGTGCGAATATTACCTTTGTGTAGATAGACGGTTTAAAACGTATATACTATGAACGAACTATGTTACGCCAATATTTCCATTACTCACAACACAGCCCTCGTATCAGGGAAATAATGGATCGTGTTACGGTCCATGGAAATAACGTGCAATATTTTATAGTCGATATTTCATTTTTCACATTTCTTGCAAATTAAACACTGTCCAATTGTACAACTGGTCCCATGGGCAGAATGTTTTCAACATTAATTTCACAACAATGCTTTTATTACATAAATGATAGGAGTGGTGTAACGATGCGTGGTGATCAGGGGATCAAGCCTCCTTCAGAGCTTTTAAAAATTTCAGAAAAATTCCATAATTTCATAATCGCCTAACGTAGGTCTATTTCTAAGCCAGTTGTGTGTCTAAAATATTGGTTATACATAGTTGTAGAAATATGGGAATTACAATATTTGTAAATTATTAAAATAGAGTCTTCCTAATAATGACACTCACTCAACGTTTGGTACAAATATAAGTTCCTGCAGCCTTAAAAAACAATTGTTCACGTGGTTTAGTCACACTTCACTAATAGGGTCGTCTATGCCGTGACTCCTCTAGTCTAATATCTCTCTGTGGTTTGAATCGTCGTCTTCCACAGGCAAAAACAAAGTTACTGTAATACTTGCAAAAATGACTACAATTACTCTGTGATCGACTTGAATGAATGAACAGATGTATTGGGAGAAAGTGACACTACAAACAAATAAATAAACCAGTTCTGACGTACTTTGGAGTTGAAGAATGATTGGCCACCAATTAAAACACTGATTGAAGCAGATAAAACCAAATTTGATGTAAGAGGAAAATTTGGAAGACCATTATAGACTAGAAATTAACAGTGCTTTTACCGAGAAGAGATGCTTTTGCAATCTTTCCGATGGCTACAAGACAGGACTGCCTGGCCACCACGTTGACCAGATCTCCATCTTGACATCTTCTCATTGTCTGAAAACAATTCCATCATGAAACAAGAAGAGTGGGCAGATGACTGACTGTGGACGGGACTTAGCTGAGATGCTTTACTCAGAAGCGACTTTCGTTAATGTCATTTAACACAATAACAAAACGTTGAAAACAACACATTGCTTGTACTATGACTGCCGCTACGGGCATATATGTGTTAGTCGCGAGTAGGTTGTTCCAATGCCAGTAGTCGAGGGCGAGGCAGGTAATTGTTTGTTTGCACTAGCCTAGCCTACCTATGATTTATTGTGCTTGTACCCGCCTGCCTACATCGCCTGCAGACATGCTGTAATCAATTTGTATGTCACTTGCACGAATGCACACGCTCAATGGTCGACTGTGTCGTGTGCTTAATCTTTGTTTGCTACACACGGAAAATAGAAAACTACAAGATTCGCAACGTCAAAGAAACCCAATAATAGAAAATAATAACTTTTTCGGTTGCAATGTTTTCTTCAATTACTTTGTATATTTCAGTGGGTTTGAGACAAGCGACTAAGAGAAAAATCAAATTTCATATTTCGGATGTGAGGATACGTGGCGCTTTTCCGGACCGCAAAATATAATCAAAGTACAAATTGCTCGATATTTTTTCAGCATTCAGGCCGCGCTAAAAACGGCCAGAAATGATTAACTAGGTTACATATGTCAGTGGTGTATCTAGAATGTATCCTGGGGGGGGGGGGGGCGGTCGTGTCGACTTCAACAAAAGAAAAAGCAAGTTACAACAAATCAACATTATTATCTTTAACGTGGTTGAAAACATCCTGAAATCTATCCCATTAAAGCAAACAGTAGACTAAAAATACAATAAAAATACACGTTACTGAAACATTGTTTAGAAGGCACTTACTGACTGAACTAATTTTCCTGTATTTTATATTTCAAACGTATGCACAAATGCCGTGCAATAAACTTGTTTCTATATTTAAGAAAGAGTTACTAGCTGAAAATCACAGCTAAAAAAAAAATAATAAAATAACATAATAGTTAAGTGATTAACAAAATTCGTCAACTTTTTTCTACCCTCTGGAGGGGGGGGTCCAGTCCCCCTTGTAAATACGCCCCTGTCATATGGTGTAACAGTAGGCGAAACGTAGAATTGGCTATCTTCCCTTTACGCCACCTTGGACTAGACGAACGCTTAACTAATCGAATAAAATATCTATGTACGTCTACAAAAATATATCTAACAGCCGTATACATTCGTCTTATGCAGTCTAATGTGAATTTTGAGAAAGGATTTCTGAGAAACCAGATCTGTTTCTTTTGAAAGTGTTCTGGTTGCTTCCTCAGAAGTTGCTGATATTTCTCCAAATGTTGCTGACTTTTTCATAGTGGTAAGCGTTACAAATTACTTACAAATATTTTCCAAATTGTTAGATAGATAGAAGATGCGCGGAATGCCTTAGCAACACGAATTCTGTATGTTGTCCGGTCGTCGCCCGATTACGCCCAGTTTCCTCTTCTGCAGCCGTGCGTTTGTAGCACAATGAAGTTACGATGCGCGTGGAAGTCAGTGATAGACGGATTGTAGTTTTGGGGTTGCGCCAAGCCTGACCCAACATCTGAATCACGGCTCGGTCTCTCGCAGGGTGTCTACCGAAACGCGGTGCTACCCTGAAGAGCCACTCGCACAACGGCACAGGTCTCCGGACCTGGACGATAGCTCAGATGAGTCGGCGCGGACAGATTCTATTCTTATATTAATACTGCATCACGTATGGGACGCGGTTCTGTGGTTCCCTCATGAGTTTATCCGGTAAAACTTGGATCGGTGCTAGCGTACACGGTACGGAATCGTGCTCGAGGCCGACAGCTTTTGCAAAGAGCATGGAAGCCCGTAGCCTGGACGACAGCACAGCCTATTTCGATGCTGTGCATATTATATTATATGCATATTTTACTTAAATAATACAGGCATTAATTAAAATCTTCATACGTACCATAATACGCCGTTAAATCACGGATAAAAGATTATGGAAACCGTTGTCCAAACGTGAAAATCGTTTTTATGTAATTTACAGTCTATTTGTTTGAAGGTAAGAACTAATAGATACCTTTTGTACTTAACAATAAGTATGTTACAATGTACTGATAGTACAATTTATTTATTATTTCTGTATTTGCAACTCGTAAGTAGTATAGTATACGCCCATTTTTTAGATATTCGTTTATCTGATATTAATGTCTTTAAAACTTAAATAAAAAAAAAATTTAAGACGTGTCGTATAACCTCACAGTCGTAAAAACACGCGGACGTGAGCAACGGAAGGCACGCGGGACCGATGACCGTAAGGAACTGGCTAAAACACGTGAAAAAGAACACTAATTAAAACTTTCTACTCGGCGTATTGTAGCCGATTCGAAACGATTTCAGAATAACACAGTATAAAATGTCTGTGAAATAGTTTGTAAAATGTGAATTTGTAGGCTGAATACATTGGCCTAGTTTCACCTCCCGCACATTCACACACGCACACACACCCCGGATCTGTCGGCGCGTTTGTGAGCTGAGGTTAATTTTTAATTTGTTTGTGTCTGTGTAATCGCTTTGTTTGTTTACATTTTACTTTAAGGAATGTTACTGTTTAAATCTGGAGATATTACAGTTGTCGAATGTGGTTCAATTACTATTTATTTCACACACGAGTTTGGGATAAAGATTAAGACACATATTATAAGGTAGAGCTGTGAGGCCGCAAAATTTGGCAACTGAGTTCCGTCAACAGCTCAAAATATCATAATCAAAAATAAAAATCATGACATTTTTAAGGATACTATCTCATCGCCATCAACGGTACTGGGTTGGAAAAGGCATCACGTTTTCAGTCCTTAGATTGCGACATATCTTATGACGAAGACAAAGACATACGTTAATTGTTAGAATCCTTAATAACATCTCTAGGCTGCATAAGAGTGAGAAAGGCAGAGAGAGAGAGAGAGAGAGAGAGAGAGAGAGAGAGAGAGAGAGAGAGAGAGAGAGAGAGAGAGAGAGAGAGGGGGCAGAGAGAGTGGGTGGGGGGGAAGAAGAACAACAGTGAACAAAGTAAGGCACAGCACGCAGAAACAAAACAAAAATTTTACACACACACTCTCACTCTCAAAACGCTTGCCAAACCCACTGTCATATAATTACTTTACATTAATACAACTACGGGTTTATGTATAATAATAATAATAACACCAACAACAGGCCAAATACAGATATTATGGTACGGTAGACAAAACGGAATTCTTATATGCGCCAAATACAGTACAGTAGCTAGTAACAAACTCTCAGTAACAGAAAGAAAAGACCGAAAATTTCTATCAACAATCCTGGGTTCCAATAAAAGTGTCAGCAAATACGTTTATACAATATTTTATTTGAGAGAACAGTTCTAGACAAATATCGGAAACGATAAATGGCTTACTACGGACACCATAGAAGAACGGAACGAAAAGGATATTAACAAGAGCCTCACTTTCCAGGAGAACAGAAAGACACAATAGGTCTTTGTACTATAGGTCAAAGGAATCCATTATGATCTAGAAAAGTGTAGAATCTGGCAGAAGATATAGAAATCAGAAAAGTGTTCAGCAAGAAAATTGCGGTGGTAAAGGATGTGTCTGAAGAGAAACCAAAGAGAACAAAGACGATGTTATCGGAAGTAGGACGAGCAAGAGTGAAGCAGACAATGAAGGAATAATGGTGAGAAAAAAGAACTTCCAAAAATGAAAAAAAGCCGAGTAATCTCAGATGGCTGAAACGAAGAAGGAAAGAAGAAATTGAAATAAAAAAAATAATAATAAAATAATCTTCATCATCATCATCATCATCATCATCATAAATAGTAGTGGTAGTAGTAGTAGTAGTAGTAGTAGTAGTAGTAGTAGTAGTAGTAGTAGTAGTAGTAGTAGTAGTAGTATTACAGTGTTTACACTAATAGTGTCTAAAGAGATTATAATTGAACGTTGCTCAACTTAAACAAATGAGTGGGAGGCGACAAATTGTCAGGAGGACAGTTACGAATGATGAAGTGCTGAGAAGTGGCAAATAAATAGGCGACACAAAGTCGACTGCTTACGTTATCGCCAGAGAATTTATTTAAATCCAATTGTTATTTATTTTTCTTTTGAAAAATTTGTATTCATCCGATTGCAGTTATTTCAGAACGTCCCATTTTGTGGAGAACGTTGTGAAACGACGTCTCCATAGATTATAGTGAGAGCGCGCGCGTGCGGCGTTAATACAAACACAATGCTCGCTCTATATGATAAAGTAAACGACAACTGTAAATAATGTTTTCACTTGGAGGAGGGAAAGAATGAATGAATGAATGGGTATGACCCGGCCGGGATGGAAGGCGTGTACCGTACATTTGAATAAATATTAATAATACTCGTTCGTATTGATGTCAAGTCGAGTGGTTCGTGTTGCAACGAAACGGTTGTGTGTGTGTGTGTGTGTGCTCACACGCGCGTGCACTGAGCGTTAGACAATAGAATTATCCCCGTTGGCAGTAGGCGTAAACAGCACTATTTTTTGCATCGTGATAAACTTATTGGTTTTTGAGAGTTTATTAACGACTACTGTTATAACGAACGCTTGAAAAGAAAAGCGTTCAATGAGGAAATATCTTTTTCTACTATGCAGAAAGAAATGAACTTACATTACGTTTTTCTGATAATATTTTGCGTTGTTTTTTAGACCTCAAATAACGGACGTCGATATGATGCGGCGAGGTAATATATGGACTTTGGGAAGTACTTCCATCCACGAAAATTAACGGGGCGTTTCTTCAACATAATGAAGTGGCTCAGGCTTTAGGACTCAGCAAAAAGTATGAGCGAGTGCGACTACATATCCATGTGTGTATAGCTCTGGTCTTTACTTTTAAGCTCGAAGAAACTTTTGGTGGTTTGAAAACAAAGAGACGTACTGTATGGTCGCGCAAATAATTCTCACACGGGAGAAGCGGAAGTGGTGTAACCTAAACAAACTACTGTCTAACCTGCAAACATTGTTCCATAATACTACACTGCACTGATGGCTGCTACTTTGTCGTAAATAAATGTGAAATCTGCCTATTTGTTTTGAAGTATAAAGTTAGTTTTGCAAATAATAAACATTTTGCCTTGAAAATACGTGATCTAAGTAAAAAATGTTTTCGTGTTTGGAATAATGACTGGCGCATGCGCAGAACGTATGTAGAGCTGATCTTCCGGCGTGAGAATTCTGTGTGCGACCACCCCGTAGTTTGTCTGTAGAGATGTCACGGAAGACGATATCGTATGATAGTATGTTGAGGGCTTGAACAACAAACTCAATCATTTACTCGGAAAATCAAGCCCAGACTGAAGGACATTCTAGTATGTCTAAAAAAAAAAAGGCGCTGTAAGTAGCGACTGCATGTATATGAAACGTAAAAGTAGTAGACTGTTTGTTAAGGTAGGAGAAAAAAATAGTAAACCCATAGAAACGATTGAAGAAACGGAAGACAACAGGAAGTGCTTAAAGGAAAGTGTCTCTGATATCGATTAATTTTGCTAACCTTTCAGATGCCACATTGATAGGCATAAATAATTAAATATGTTAATTCTGTCGTTTATCATTTCAGACCTTAGAGGAAATCTGTTGGGAACAGTCCGTCTATGAGTATAGTTATCAGTCTATCAGTACTATAGTTCGGCCGAAATAACAGACTAGTGCAACTGTTTGTTGTTATATTTTGTTGAACATAACTTTGGTATTGACAGATCACGTGGGGGGAGTACGGTATTGCCACGTTGTGTTGCACAAGCACGCGCTCCGCTGCTGACTGCTTGCACCAGGCGGTTGTTTACACAGACGCTTTAAACCTTTGGCAGACTTTAAATAGTTGAAATATTTGTTGTCTTTTTAAAATATGTAATTTTGGCAAATCCATAGAATCGGAAAGTGTAGCGAATTCAGATATTTGGGAAGCATTATTTCAGAAGATGGAACAACACAGAATGACATCAAAAATAGGATACAACAGGGAAAAAAGGCTATTCGTTTGCTAAACTCGTTACTTTGGTCGAACAAAATGAAACTTCAAACTAAACTGACAATCTACACAACTATTGTGGAGCCCATTTTAACTTATGGCTGCAAATGCTGGCAACATTCAGATAAAGAGAAAAAGATGATAGAAACTGTGGAAATGGACTTCTTAAGAAGAGCGTGTAATATCTCTAGAATGCAACATGTTAGAAACGAAGATATAAGAAGGAAAACAGGGCGCATATTTACAACAACAGAAAGAACAGAATCCAGACAGTTGCCATGGTATGGCCACGTAATGAGGATGGAGGAGAGGCGATGACCAAAGAAAGCATTGACTATCATACCACAAAACAGGAGAATAAAAGTAAAACTGTCAACACAATGGGGAACAGGAATTAGGAAAAGCATGAGAGATCGAGCTATTGAAGACGATGACTGGAAAGATAGGGAGAAATGGCGATCGAAATGCGGTATGCGGCATAGACTGTAGGACCCCCGATAATAAAAATAAATAATTTTGGCTTTGATTAATTTTGTAATCTAATAATTGAAAGCTGAGATATAGTGGGCACTGCAAGATTTTAACTGTTTCATCCTGCTTATACAATTCAGAGCTCAGTAAATATAAACTGATTTTAAAAAGATTTGTTTCAAAAAGTAACATTACAAAGAAGTGAAAAAATTATTTTTCCCAAGTATATTTGGCGTTTATGTGTAGTATACGTTAGATCACTGGGTTTCCTGACGGCACACGCTATTTTCACTTTGTAATTTTGGGACAAAGATGCCACCCAACCTTACGTACATTTTGTCCGTCTGAAAGTGATTCGTAACAGAACTCAATTTCCTGATGTAGACTGCGTAAAATCCGACGGCTGTCAGTGAAAACAACGTTTGCTAAAGAATCGAGTAACTTGTCGAGTATTAGACTTTCTTTCAACTGATAATACGCACGAAAGTGGTGTCTTCCTGGAATGTATGTAATTTTGTTACCGTTCTTAGACGATATCATCTTATTTTCGATGTTGATGGCCTTACCACAGCATTTTCACCTTTTTCCTGATGTAATGCACATTTCTCTTCGCATACGGTTTGTTAATTTTGTAGGCGGCAGCTGTTCTTTCTGTACTCTTTCGACTCTAATTGGCGACGTACCCTTGTCCCTTTATTTCAGAGTGTTCTCGCTTGTGTACATGAATTTTCCGTTTTCCTGAATCGACACCCGTGCAGAAAACACACGGCAATTAGCGTCAAATAGTCTGCTTAAATGTTGACGCTTTCACGTTTTCCTCAACGTAATTATTTACAGTTTGTCAGTCAGATACCACAGTACTAACGAATAATCACTTGTGTGTTATTAATTAATAATAACAGAAAAATGGTTACAAAGTAAAATACATAGTTCGCATAAGAAACTAACTCCGAGACACAAAATGGAATGGCTTTTACGCCCTGAAAACGAGTGCATGTTTTCTGTTTGACTAAGAAGTGGCAACATTTATAGATTATTATGGGAGAGCGTCTTAAATGTCGGCGATGAATAGCTACTTGAAAGGACGCCAAACCACCACTTTTTCTAAGTTTCTTAACGTTAATTCGGAAGTCATTAAACAGATCTTTACGTCATGCATACCGGTGACGTTTGATTGCTTTTATCACAAACCGATAATGCTTAACCTATCTAGTTAATTTTTATACCCCATCTTTTGTTTAGACCAGCTGGTTTTGTCACAACATTGACCGCTAAGAGTGCTTGAAAAGATTTCATAAATGTCAAGTTTTTGCATATAGAAATTAGGGGAAAATGTATAGAGCGCGTGATTGTGTGTTAGTACAAAATTCCCGGACCCACGTTTAAACTTTGGTTTGCGGCATGGAATCGTTAGCGGTTACTGATTATTAAGATTAGATTTTACCTTATCTTGTATATTTATACTTGTATTATATAAAGAATTAAATGAGAATGCCACTGATCGTTCAGGAATATTTAATTAATGTTTATATTTTAAAAGTCCTATAAATCTTAATTCGTCTGTCTCATTCATATAGGCTATCTGATTTTTTCACGTGAGCAGCTTTGTATGAAAATTTAATTGTGTTTGTTATTTATTTTTATTAATTGGGTGTAGTTACATAATTAAATTGTACTTTCCAATGTCTTTTTCTGGCACACGCTTTTTAAGGCGTTTGATAAATGGTCTACCAATTTTGCCAACGTGAGTCTTATACAAAGCGAGTTCAACAGATAAAATGTGTCAGAACTGTAGTGTGTACTAAGAAGGACGGGGGGGGGGGTTTACCAAAGGCACAAGTGTACTACCATTACGTGTGGTTGGCGTTGCAATAAGGCTGTCATTATGGAGCGCATCGCTCAGCTGATTGTAAATGATGGCACTGTAAATGTCAACATTAATAATGCTTAAGGGTTAGTGTGATATTCTCGACAGGTACAGCCTTGACATACTCTTAACTAATGCAATAATGTGACGGTTTGTGTACATTGAGTGGTATACTTTACCATATGTTGCATCATTCTTATTTTTTAGTGTCTTGTTAATTGTTTGTTTGTTGAGTTCTGGTTAAACCAGACCTGGACCTTAATCTGGTGTTCTTCCACGTAAACTTTTTTCCAAGACCTTGGATCGATTAACTCTTGCAAGGAGCCTTTCATCCTTTTACACCCGTTTGAGGCGTTTTTGGCATTATTCAACTACTATTCTTTATTTTCTGAGGCTGCTTCTTTGTTGTCCGTAAACATTTTCTAACACTTGCTTTCTGACTTCTTGCTTCCGAGTTATCATATTTAGGCTCCAGACTGGAGATCTTAGTGTACCTCGCAATTATCTTCTTCTTCTTCTTCTTCTTCTTCTTCTTCTTCTTCTTCTTCTTCTTCTTCTTCAAGGATTAGGTTATATAAACCTGTTCCGGGATCCATATCATCCTCGAACGATCCACGTTTCTTCTACTAATGGGCTTATAGTTTAGTGCCGCTTTCGGCGATAGATCCTCTGTCATTCTTGGATCCCCCCGTTGTGTAAGGTGAAGTAATTTCATTTATGTCCTCTACTTCGAGTGCTGCTCTGATATCCTTATTCCTTATTCTATCTTGCAATGTATAGTCGCAAAGTACTTCGAAGAAACTGCATTTCAGCACTCTGAATCTTGCCGCATTCCTTCTTTTGTCATGACCCACGCCTCACTCTCATATGTCAATGTGGGTATTGCAATTTTCTTATAAAATTTAATCCTTGTACATTGTCTTGTTTTATTTCTTAGATTTCTATGAATCATGCCAAAAATATTCCTAAATTTACTTAGCTTCTCTTTTGTATCATATTCAGACTCATAGCACATCCGAGATATTTAAAACTGCTTACTAAAGTGCTGTTGTTTATAACTATCTTAGTCCTCACTGGATATTTACCTTTAAAGGCCATGGTTTTAGTCTTTCTTACTGAAACTGTTAGTGAATACTCTCTTGCTACTTCTTGTAATTGAAACATAGCTCTTTGTAAATCGTCCTCATTTTCTTGAATACGAACTATATCATCTGCGTATAGCAGGAAACCCATACAAATTGATTTATTAAACTGTATTTCCGAATTCATTCTGGATTTACATGCTCCAACATGTCGTCCATACCTCGTAATTTTTTGTGTTGTTTCATTTCCCAGTAACGTCACTGCTGATTGACGGCAGTCTTTAGTGTTATATAGAAATCCATACGTTCTTTTTTGAGTACAAATGAACCAGTAAAATTAGACAATAGTGAATATTCCGCCAATGGAAACTTTTAAACAATATGTTTATTTCTGAGTGTCATTATACGATTATTAATGTACACGTTTTTGTGTGAAGAAAGTGGTAAAAGTTGCTATATGAAAATGTATGTATACTAAGATTATGAATGAATCTATGGTATGAATGTGTATACTCGCTTGGTAATAATAGCAAACTTTATAATTATTCATGAATTTAATATGGATTAACCGTTCTTCTGAAGATGTTGGCGAAAAGTGGTTAAGAAATAAGTATTAAACACTTTATGTAATGTTGTCATGTGGTGAGATAAACCGGGTTGAGAACCCATTATTATTTGATGCAAGAAAAATCTTTATGTTATTATTTTATATTATTATATTATACTAATGCATTACGGTGGAAGAAGAATGGAAAACCGGTTCTTCATAAGTACGGTGTATCAGAAGCCACAATAAGCACATTAAACAAAATGTCAGACAGCTGCAATAATTCTAAGCTTCCTTAGGCTATTTTCTTAACAAACATTCCTATCATGTTGACATCGTTAGCACGACTGCATATAAAAATTAAGTTATTTGATATAATTTGAGACAAAATTTGACAAAGTAGTTTAGAACATATCATCAGAGTGTTGACAAAACGCGTATATGAACATTAATTTAAAATTATCGCATGTAGGCTATGTGTGTTGGGTATATAATGCAGACATAGATCTATAGTTCATCATTCATTCATATCTACACGTATCAACGTATTCGTGAATATATAAACGAGTGTTCTCTGGTAACGATCAAAGGCTATGAACCGAAAACACCAACTTTTTCTCCACCATAAACTGGTGCAGCGTAAATATTGTCAGTGTTGATTTAATTAGAGCGATTCAAGGCATGTAGGTAAGCTGTGTTTGCCATTTGTCCGAGAGGAAAGTCTCACCTTTTGCTTTCACTGCTCTAAGGAAAGTTAGCGATTTATTTAAAGTGTCAACATCTATGTTGAGGTGAGAGCTGCGTCCTTATGCTTTAGACGCTACAGGCTACTAATTTCGTAACAAATGTTGCACGTAATTATCATTGTTGTGAATGACAACGAGGACAACGAAAAATAGTGACATAAAGAACAAAAATAAAATCTTGTTACTAGCAGGACTGATGATTAAGGACAACTTGTGATTACATCTCTGAGACGGGAGCTCTATGGCTGATTGCCGGCGATCCTTTGTAAATATATTTGTAAAATATAAGCCTAGCGTTTAGGAGCACAACGCTTGGGTCCTGGCAGGAAGAAACACGAGTGGATGCAGCTGGGATATGCGTAACCGGTACTGCTTGGGCCAAAAGCACGGACGTGTGAGGGATGGTTTGCCATTTCGTACTGTTTGTCCTGATAGTCCCTGACGACGGTATGTCTTGGATTAAACATTACAATGCCAGAATGGCGAAGGCCGTTTCTTCCGAAATGGGAGGGGGTGCTATTCCGGTTACACTGAGAATGGACTCTTTTTCTTTTCTTCCCAGAGAAGCGGATACCGTTTTAGTTTTCGGGTAGTTCTTGATAGGCTTTCTTTGGAAGATGCATTCTTGTTTACAGTCGAGGTACAGCAAAAACCGTTAGCCTACTTCTCCACCAGCAGTAAACAAATAAAACAAATCTGTGGAAGTTAAAAACGAAGACTGGATCAATGGAGTCATTACAGATCAACGATCTATACTACTAGTAGTACTGTATATACTAGTACACTAGTATAGATCTTTGTTACAGATAAACCAAAGAAGAAGCTATATTAAAATAATAATAATAATAATAATAATAATAATAATAATAATTTATTGTTTGTAAATGATCTGCACTATTTCTAAAATCATAAAAGCGTACTGTTTTAATTTAAAAATGAATACGCGTGTCGGAGAAGCGGGGGCATAAGAGGTGCTACTAACCTGTAGTTACGAAAAACAGCGGGCGTTGACTGCAGAGGCAATAATTCACTGTCGATCACTCGCTTATCCTGCTCGGCCGACGCTACATTAGGTCAGATAATCGCGAGTCTCCTGAAGCATTGTTCTATGTGTAACCCTATATCTATACAGGCTGATGATGGTGGTGATAGGCTGCGGGGTTTAACAAATTCGTGTTGCGACAACATAATGAGCGCTTTTATCTCTAAAATAATGATGACGCGGCGAACGTATAGGTAATGTTAATATTGTTCTATTTTATCATAGCGTAACAGTATTGTTCACGATAACAGTGTTAACTGTTAACGCACTGCACTTCTGTAACAATTAGACTCGTACGCATCCATTATGTATACATACTAATGAAGGTGGCACACGATTATTATTCGTGATATTTTAATTTAGTTGCAACACTATACGGCAGCGGTAGGCTACACATTAGACACGGTTCACATACACTTTACGCGTTCTAATGATCCAGTTTCAGTGATCCAGTTCGTACACTTAAGATTAAGCTTCGTTCTATTTGTACTAGGAATCCGACGTGTTGATACCAAGAATTGGTTAGCGCCGCTGTATTGGCGTGTCTCCGCCATGGCACCGGCAGTCGGAAAGTCGGGACTGCTATTACCAGTGCCTCTTTGGTCCCCGAATACGCCGTACGACGCATTTCCTTCGGCTGAATCGTAAGGAGGGCGCATGGCTGTGCGGGGCCATGTGTGTGTGTAGGGCAAACTCAGTATTGGTCGGTTTCTGCCAAGTACTGTCACGGTAAGATCCTGTACTGCCTTGTTAAACCAAGGGAAAACCGATCGCCGCCTGCATCGGAGCTAATGATCGACAACAAATCGTGAGCGTTTGGCGACTCAGGAAGCGAGATCTCGACCTTACAGCATGTGTGAGGTCTACGCAGCCGACGCTCCACGAGCTTGTAGAGTTGGGGTCCGTGATGTAAACACCACACTCCCGAGACAGATGATGTATTACGTTATGCATTTTATCAACTTGAAAATGTTTTTACGTGCGACAGCGGCAAAGTACGTTAGTCTCCGAAACCCATACAGTCTGTGACGTCACCCTAGACGGAAAACTGGACATTTTCTTGCTCTTCCCTAGGTGATATGGTTTCAAGTAACGAGTAGTTTTTTCTAGGTTTTTAAAGGGTTGTCTGGTATGTGGTCTTACAACTGAGATACAGTGGAGAAACATTGCATTTCCATGTTTAATATGGTAACCAAATCACTTGTACGAATTAATAAATTAATTACCTTAATTATCCGCCGTGTGATTTCCTATGCTTCGTCTATGACGCGTTTCGGAGCATATACTCCATCATCAGATATTAAAAGTTAAAACAGTCACTCATACGAGATCGTTATGAATATAACGAGAGTTTACGAGAATATAAATTAGAAAGAGTAAATTAGAGAGTTTACGAGAATTATAAAGAGAGTATACGAGAGTAGCAGAATGAACTTGAACGGGTGCGCACCCAAATCCGCGTACGGTTCATATGCATATCTTGACATTTTAACTTTTTAACGATCTCGTATGAGTGACTGTTTTAACTTTTAATATCTGATGATGGAGTATATGCTCCGAAACGCGTCATAGACGAAGCATAGGAAATCACACGGCGGATAATTAAGGTAATTAATTTATTAATTGCATTTCCCCTAATACGGGGATTGTGTGCGTAGAGTTAGCTGGAAACAGGCGTACAGTCAAGTCGCAATTAACACGACTCTAACGCTGGGAAAATTTAACACCTAGAACAAATGTCAGTCACATCGACCTTCAACCCCGTAAAAAATGGCAACTTCAATTACTAGACCAACATGAACGGTAAAACATGTCAGCGTGTGAACAGTTCTGTACAGGCATGCGAAGTGAACGTGTCTGTCTGGCACATTTTACGCAATCCAAATGAGAAATCGCACAACGACAGCAGTTTGGACAAATGGTACGCAATTTCACGCTTGTTGAAATCCAATCTTGGTTGTATACTAATTACACGCTTCTTCTATTGTTTGTTTTTATTTAATATTTGGTGGTATTTTGTTGAAATGTTTTATAAACAGAAAAAAGACACTTTTTAAATAAAACTGTTTTTAATTTTCTTGCTTTATAATTTATATTATCGTGTTTAAAATAATATTGTTAAAAATTTTAACACACTATTCACAGTGTTATTGTGTTAAAAATATTCAAGAACAGACTGCTTTCAAATTACAATTTGGGAATTTTGAACGAAAATGGTTATCCCTAATAAAACATTTTCGGAATGGTTATCCCTAACATTCAGCTTCTCGGAATGTTTATTTTTGTACATAAAAATCTACTATATTTAGGCCTACTGATTATATCTTCGTTCATAACATAATACATAACACATAAACATAATACAATTTCGTTGTTGGTGACTAACGTCATCCCGTACGTAAAACATGATGAACTTTTAAAAGAGTTTATAATTTCCGGGCTGCTGGGCTTTGATCTATTGCTTTGAGCTGAGGTAAAGTGGTGTTAACCTGTTAACCGTCAGCTTGGGCTACGTTTGGCATACCACCTCTTTGTCGAACTATTTTTTCTACATAAGAAGACCTCCGGTGGATGGCGGAAACGGCTGGTGAGTAGAAATGTCATCACAAATAAGCAGGCGACCACGGCCCAGTAGCCCGGAAATCACTTTTTACATACGTAATATATAAAATGTTGTATCATCTATATAATGTTAAAGAGTCATAAAGAATCATTAAGCACTTTTAATGACTCCAGCCGTGATAACATACGAAACTGACTTGAACATTTAAACCTTTCCTAGTGTAGCGTTGGGCATATTTACGCATCAGTGTTACATTTCGCGATATTAAAACGATGGGTGCAAACGTGTCAGTATTGGTAACCAGCAGTCCGGGAATATTTCACATAACAATTTGTGGCTACAGTAAGAAGTGCAGCGGGTATAGTAGATATGCGAGTTTTTATAATTTTTCCAAGGAAAATATCTCATCATTATTTTCAAACTTAAAAATTAGGCAAACCAAACTGTTTCTGACCGGGAAGTTACTCGGTCTCTGGGGACGGCGTGCGTGTTTTCCAGGGCTACTTGTATGAGATCAAGTGTGAGGAAAGTCCTAAACTTGTTGCGGACTTTCTGAACTGACGAGAAACTTGTCTTCTACGAATGGCGACGTTTTGACTTGACACATCACTCGCGAAGTGTGTCTTAAAACGTTACCAATTTAATGGGGTCATAGTGTCGGGATTTATGTGAGATTGGTAGAACGGTAATGGCACACGATTTGATGGAAAGCCAATGTCTGATAATTACTCAGTAAGAATACCCTGCAATATGCTGGACGTCTTCGAACGGAAGGTGTTGCGTAGGATACTCGGACCTGTGAACGAAGGTGGAACCTCTAGGGTTTGGTAAAATCTTGAGCTCTGCTCATTATACAAGGAACCTAAACTCTTGGACCACATAAATCAGAAGCGTTTCCAATGGGCAGGGAGACTGCGAATGCCGGAAGAGGGAATCCGAAAAAGTTTATAGGGGTCAGCCAGAGGGAAAACGAGAAAGCAGTGGAGGGATGGTGTAGCAATGGAAATCAGGAAAATTATATATGCTTGAGTTTGCGAGAGAGAGGCATTGGACCGGATGCCTGGAAGATATCAATTGAGGAGGTCAAGATTCGAGATATTGGATGTACGCCATTTGAAGAAGAACAATATGTTAGAAGTCTTTACCTCTCTTTGTCCCTCTCTACTCGCACGAACGCACACAGGCGAACCACACATACACACATAGAGTTAGTGAATTGTTTGAAAGGGAACGCGCCTTCTTCACGGACTTTATTGAACTAATGTTCAAATGTTGATTGTCACCTCGTAAGACATACTTAATAATTAACGTTGTATGTGTGAATTAAGAATTATTTGTGAATTATATAAAAAGACTTGAGTTTGATAAACTATTATAAACTTCTTTCTTAATAATCATGTTATGTATATAATATTGTAAATATACTTATGTAATTTGGAATGTAATACGTGCAATGAATCGTGCAGCAAATAAAGTGTAAAATACACACACACATATACACACAGAAATGTATGCATTACTGTTGAGAATTATGTGAACATGTATTATGTCAAGATATTGTATTCCGTCGTTTTTTATTAAAATGAAGTGAAAATAAGCATTAAATTGCACTAATTAGTCAATATGAGTAGCGTATTGCAAAGAAAGTTGTTTACTTCATGATAAGTGTATATGTGTAAGTATAAGTGTACAGTATAAGTGTAAGTATAAGTGTATAGTATAAGTGTATAGCATAAGTTTATTTTAGTTCATAGATAATTGTGTGTATGTAATCCTTCCACAATAGAGTTATTATGCAACTTTATTGAGTAACAGTAATAATTACAAATGATGAAAGTCTCACAGAACATTCCCATTATGAACTCGAGTACGATTTGAAATAAAATAAATTAAATACACAATGTAAAATACTCTTGTATACGATAACGGAAAAGCTAAAATTTGTTGTAGTTTATGTCAGCTAAGACAATTCAGCAAATGCTTTAATTGTGGGTATATAAGTTGGGGTTTTTAGACAAAAATAATTTGCAGTTGGTATCTTAATAATTGTCGCGCTTGTGAATGTACATTTGACTAATACAGAATACCAATCGCCAACTTAATTCACGTAAATTTGCAGTTGGTATCTTAATAACTGTCGCTCTAGGGAATGCACATTTGACTAATACAGAATACCAATCGCCAACTTAATTCACGTGAATTTGCAGTTGGTATCTTAATAACTGTCGCTCTTGTGAATGCACATTTGACTAATACAGAATACCAATCGCCAACTTAATTCACGTGAATTTGCAGTTGGTATCTTAATAATTGTCGCGCTTGTGAATGCACATTTGACTAATACAGAATACCAATCGCCAACTTAATTCACGTGAATTTGCAGTTGGTATCTTAATAACTGTCGCTCTTGTGAATCCACATTTGACTAATACAGAATACCAATCGCCAACTTAATTCACGTGAATTTGCAGTTGGTATCTTAATAACTGTCGCGCTTGTGAATGCACATTTGACTAATACAGAATACCAATCGCCAACTTAATTCACGTGAATTTGCAGTTGGTATCTTAATAACTGTCGCTCTTGTGAATCCACATTTGACTAATACAGAATACCAATCGCCAACTTAATTCACGTGAATTTGCAGTTGGTATCTTAATAACTGTCGCTCTTGTGAATCCACATTTGACTAATACAGAATACCAATCGCCAACTTAATTCACGTGAATTTCAAGAAAAAAGTTTCTTTTTCGTACGTGATTGTTGATATAAAACTATTTACTAAGAGAAGAGACATTTTTCTTATAGAATAAACTACCAAACTAGCCTTATAGATTTCTTATAAATTACAAGCAAACTAGCCTGGAAATCTGGGCTAGAATGTTTGAATAATATGTTCATAAGAATCGTCTATCGTTTAAGAAAATCAAATAAGCAATGCAATAAACTGCATACATTTAAACAGGAAAAATAAAGAAATAAAACAAAATTTGAAACCAAATAAATAAATGTAGAAGATTGTCGACTATCCGGTTTATTGTGGCCGGCCAAACCGGATAACAAAAAGACTGATAAACCGAGAGTTAACGTTGAATCATTTCTTGAGCAGGCAACGCCCTCTATTTTTGATACTATAAGTTAGTTAGGGTTTTGTAGTAAATATAAATCTGTGTTTACAAAGTTTGGATGCGTTTGAAACAGTAGCATAAAAACATAAGTGTGTCTTGGGACATAGGCCAGAAGTGAGAACTTCAGTGTCGCGTAACAAGTGAACGGATTCAACGTGTAAAAGGTTGCTTGTATGTATTTGGAGTAAGAGAGATTTTTCCATAAAGAATTAAGATTCAAATAAGAGTGAACTGATAATTAAATGAGACGAGGAGATAGTAGTGTTTATATGTACTTTATTATAAGAAATCTATATTTACAATGAACATAAATATAATCACATCACACGTCGCATTATTTTAATCACACACACGCACACGCGCGCGCGCGCACGCACACACACACACACAATATGTAACAAATAATTTTTTCAGTGTAACAATACGATTTTCGCAATACTCAGTTGAAAAGTAGAATATGATGTGTGGAGTATAATAATTCAGTTTTTACAAATTATAACTGAATCGAATTTCGAACATAAAAAGCTTCCAGCCAAATACAGTATAAAAATCAGCATTGAACTCGCGGATCAACTAAAATGCGTACTAAGCGCACAAAGTAAATTATACTGTTTCGATAATTCAAACATGTACCCAAAAATTCTCATTGACAATACTATAAATACGAGTATTATAATAAAAAAATAGGTGACACCGATTTTAAATTGTTTTTATTGATTAAACAATTGGGAGGTTGTATAAATATATTAGGCTAATGATGAATTAAGTGCAAGGAAAGGATTTCAAAAGTATTCAGCTCGACCTCTTAGGATGGGAGTACATTTTCTTTTATCATAAGTAAAATTATTTTTAATATTCACGTTATTCTTGTAATAGTATTTAAGCATTTAGAATATGCTCGCATTTTTTAAAATATTAAGCTTTTCGTAAAGCACAACATATTTGTGACAGTGAAGAAATTTTGATAGAGTTTAATTGATACGGCAACACTGCTTTTTCGTTTCACCATTGTTACCATAGTGCTGTACATGAAGTTCTATCATCACGTGTAGGAGCGGTCCACCCACATTACAAACATATCCAAGACTCACTACTATATTACTGTCGATTGACTTAGTAGGTGGTAGACACAAATGGGGTAGTGATACGAAAGTCGATCGAAAGTTGGAGTCTCATTCAGACTCTCATACCGAATCTCATCATCCAGCCACTCACCTCCAAGCTGGTGAAATTCGGGAATGTGATCAACTCTGTGGAAGTTAGGGTAGCCAATGCCCGGTGCGATACAAAGGCAGGATTAAAGAGAGTATCAAATAGCCTGACAGTGAAAAGGAGGGTGGCTGTTAGGTCAGCCTACCAGACGCGAAAAAAACAATTAACTGCAAATTCTGAAGTAAAGAAAAGCAAGAAATCGGATTGATTTCAGGTACCCAAGGGCTCTCGAAATTGCTAAATATGACAAACAAGTCATTCCCTAGGGATCAGCATCAGTGGAAGTAGAAACTGTAAGGCAATTAGGGTCGTAACACCACAGGAAAATTAAGAAGAAAAAGAAGTATTATTATTATTAGTAGTAGTAGTAGTAGGAGAAGAAGAAGAAAAAGAAGAAGAAGAAAAAGGAGAAGGAGAAGAAGACGAAGACTTACTACGTAAGTAAAACAACAAGCACAAAACCTCACAATGAACGTTTCTTCACATTCTTTGTTGCATCCGTTTGAATTGATGAATGGGGCTGACACTGCCAATCTGGTTGACCGGTTAAAGTGACACATGTCCATAATGCTTTGTGCCATTTTCTCGCTGTTTGGTGATAAGTTGAGGAGTGTGAACTAACGACTGTTCAATGCTGATGGTCTAAGCAACAGGTACGATCCTATTCGAGCACTCAAATCAACCGCGAACAAAAGTTGAGTAAACGAAAAGCACACATTATAACCGCGAAGTCTTTGAAAAGTATTATTATTTAAGCGTGGGTGGGTGCGCGTGTCAAAAACCTACGTGACTACGCGTTATATCGTCATTTCAATTAGCCTTTAGCTTTAATGTTATTTTCCAACTATTGTTAACGCAATTTTTTACCTATTCGGTATCAACATCATTTGCTTGACTTTGCTCTCTCGGGATGTTGTCGTTGTGGACTTTACCAGACGGTCAACCAATTCCGCCACGCCAATTCGACCGTGACACACACACACACACACACCAACACTCGCGATTTGGAAAGTAAACGACCTCTGGTGTGGACATTACCATAAAAATTGTGTCAACAATTGCGAGGCGAGTGCGGGAGAATTCGTTCACAGGCAGTACTTTCTCTCCGAGTGATTAACTTTTTTTTTGCTGCGAGAAAGTAAAATGACAAGTACAGTATGCACTTGTCTGTCGGACTGCAGCAGCACACAGCACCGCAGTAGCTGTTTTATAATTGTTACACGGTTTTTGTTGTCCGTTCGATGGAAATACGCTGCAGACACCATACCACGCTTGTCGATAGCCCACGTCGTATGTGTGTCTGTAAATATATTACTTTTGTACTTACATGGCTGTTTAGTGCGGGCGTTGACTTTGAATAAACTTAATAAGGTAAAAACGGTTAGAAAAATTGCAAGGTCATGTGCATGCGCTGTGTTTACACCGTAACGTGTCAGAACGATTCACATAAGATCTGCTCTGACACACAAGAATATTTTTTTTCAAAGTTTACTATAAACCTTTATTTTAAATAATATTAGTTATTAATTAAAATTAATAGTGTCTCAGGGTTCCCATTGGTTCCGTTTTTGGAAAGACACTTTCGACTTTTCATAAATTCCTCCGCCATGCTGTGTTTCTTTCAAGCGTTCCGTTTTTTTAGTATCAACGTTGATTAGATTAATAACACTAGATAAATGTTCTGTTAACCTTTAAAATTTCTTTCGAAACCCGCTTTCAATAATCCTTTTATATTCAGTTCCAACAAAACAAATTTTTTTTTCAGAGACAATAAAATTTGACAAAAGGAAGACATACCAATAATTGAGGTGAAGAGCAAATGAAGATTCTTACGATGATGGTGAGTAATCGATTCAAGTGCCAGAAAAGAAGGAACAATGGAAAACCTAATACTCGTGATAATGATTCTCATGGTATCTCTATTGAATAACTTCTTGAATCGTGTCTGTTATTTTTGATGTCTGAATAAACTTAAAATTACGACAGTGAAAGCCCTCAATGTTGAAACAACTCGTTTAAAAAAATAGTTTTATACACAGTTTTATTTAAAAATATTAAAAGAAGGAAACGTCCGGAGCAAGATCAGAAGTCTGTAAAACATTAGGGTTATACAATAAGTTACTCTTAAGCAAAGCTTTCTGAGTGTTAACAGTAAAATTATTTTAACGTATGTCTATAATATTTTTCGTACGTCTCTTTAAACAGAGAATAAAACACAATTTTATCAATTCCAGCAGATTTATTCCTACTTTTACAAATTTTTTACAGAATGTTCCACATCTTTAGGGTACAGAATTTTAAAACATTAGGGTTCTTCTTTAAAACTTAAAAAAAACGTTTAAACACTATGTACAGTATTTGTAGTTTTATATGCCATGAAATTTTTGAAATTGAGGAACACATGTACGTATTCTTATATTTAATGCCAAAATTCTGCGGAACATGTTGCTATCCATTGAACCAAAGCTAATTTCAACAACTACTGAACCGAAACTAAACTGATGTCAGCAATTTAGGTCTCGTTAAGTCTAAAAAACACAGACAAGGGGTCTCTTTATTTTCAAAATCTGTACTGGCTAAACAAATGTGCTAAATATGGCAGATGAAACATAAAATATGGTGAATATTTGTATACAGGTAACGATGAAACAAAATAGATGTTCCGGTAGACTAAAGTTTTACATAAAACCGAAAGAGAAGAATGACACTTTTGCACTTTTGCTACGTAATAATTGCAAATCTGCCTGCCATATGAAGCTAATGCTATGAACTTTCAGTTTCAATCCGAATAAGCACCTTCCCTCCGCGCGCGCGCAGACACACACACACACACACACACACACACACACACACACACACACACACACACACACACACACACACACACACACACACACACACACACACACACACACACACACACACACACACACACACACACACACACACACACACACACACACACACACACACACAGAATGTAGGTAACTTTGGGAAAAGAAGTAATTTTACGTTTGTGAAATAATATTTCCGTTGAAGACTACACACATAAACGTTCTTGTAACTACTATAGTTTCCTTACTAGAACAATTAAAAAACAGATCATAAGAAATTCAGTAGGCCTTACACTTCAACGTTTTTGAAGTTCAAATGAATTGTCTTTGAAACAAAGTACAGTCCACAGCAAACTCTGAAAGAGTATCTCGTGGCTACTGTACACACAACCTGAGGCAGTGAAGGTAATTGCTGAACATACTGGAAGAAAATGCCAGTTGAAGACCCCGGACACGAAGGAGCTGAAGGAGTGTTCGAATCAGGTCTGTTAGTAACAGCTGATGTAATTAAAGGAGTGAAGGATAAACAATCAGTAACAGCGGTGAATTACAGTGTTACGATTGAAAGGAAGAATACAGAAAGTCTTAATATCCTATTTATTACGACTTTGTAATGGATAACGTCGTCATTCGTACTTACAAAAAATCTTCCTTTGTGATGGAGTACATAGCCGATGTCAAAGAAAAAATGTGAGTCTCTCTCTCTCTCTCTCTCTCTCTCTCTCTCTCTCTCTCTCTCTCTCTCTCTCTCTCTCTCTCTCTCTCTCTCACACACACACACACACACACACACACACACACACACACACACACACACACACACACACACACACACACAGGTGTGTAAATATGTTACATATGCACAACATAACTATACCTTAAATTAATTAAATGTAGTATATTAAAAGATATACACGAATGAAATATTGTAATGAACGACGTGTACGCAAAAACATAAAATTAATAGATAAAAAAGAAAATGGGAACTCAAAAAAACAATTATTTAGATTTAATTGTCTCTAGATAACAACTATAACATGCGTTATACTGTAAATCGACCAGCACTAGTCTGTACCTAACAATTTACATACACCTTAACATACATCCACCACTATACACTTCGTTGTAAACGTTCCGCTCTAAACTGGCTAACAGAATGTACTAAACACTCCTAAACATAAACAAAACACTACATAAAAAAAGTAATTAACCAAACTGATGAAGAAATTGGGTACCATAAAAGCACAATGTACAAGATAGAAGATAAAATGTGATACAAGCTAAAAGCAGCGTATTAAATTCTAACTCAGAAACACACATACATAATAATAACGCAAATAGAAATAACACAAACAAGTAGGCAATATTGTTTTTCAATAGAGTGAATATTTTTACAATTATTTTATGTGTTTATCCACCATTTAATGATTTCTTCCTTCTCGGCATATTTAAAACATTCTTTGTTTTTCGTCTACAGAAAAAAATTAGTGGAAGTCTGTTATTAAATCACAGAACAAATAAAAAAATAACCACTGCAGAAACCAGGAAAAAACATAGACACGTCCATAAATGTGTAAAGATGATACTGAAACTTGAATCTGGCGTGGCAAAACAATTACAACGGAATATTCACTCGATAATAATAAAATAGTCATTAGTCATTTAAGGAAATATTGAATAATTTGTTTACAAAATTGTTACGTCAATTGTAACCAAACAAATGACGAGTCAACAAGAGAAGCAAACAAGGAAACGAACAGGAAAAGTATAAGTTTGAAAACAAATATTTGCTCGCGGTTGTCTGTCGGACGCCAGGTTAACAGTGAGTCTGCAGTTGACATCGCCACAAACGTCTGAACTTGTGATTGTCTGTCTGTCTATGTCTCTCTCTCTCTCTCTCTCTAACCACACAGAACAAACTACTTTCTCGTTTTATAACAATGGCTCGTTCAATTGTAACTTCTGCAGGAAACGCAACGAACTTTTAAAAACTATAAATGTACTTTAACGAAAGTTAATGTTCATTTGTTTTAACTTTCTTTCTTTTCACCGACTATGCGAGAGACTGCAGTCGCACAAGTTACACCTCTTGCAGTTCGAAGTCTATCATTTCTTTTGGAAATGTCAGTACAGTAGCTATATGACAGTCTGTTGTAAGTGAAGGGCGCGGGGATGTTACGTTTCCGTAAGATTCTACCGTCATATTATCAGTGGTATCTCGAACGTTATTCTACTTCTGCAATTTGTAGACTGTCCTTAGCTGCCATATACAATAACGTTTGGTTGTCCGCTGGTTACTGACCTGACTATACTAGGTTGTTCAATTCCTGGGCACACAATAAAATCAAGTTACATTTTTCAGCCACCAGACCGACTCAGCTGACGGAAGTGTCTACCTGGAAGAACGGGCTAATAATAGAGAGCTGAAGTGCTGTGGTGCCCTGGCCACATTACCTTCCTTGATGCCGTGCGGTCCAGGCTGGACTAGCGGCCGACAGTTGAATACCCTACATTATGTGCTTTCTTTTCCATGGTTGTTAACTACAGTTATTAAATCTATAGGCCTATTTTTGGTTTAAGAAAGGCCGATTGAAAGATTAAATTTTATATGTGTGTGACAACCGTTTTCATTGCCAATGTTAGTTCGTATGAAACATTCAGTAATTTTTTACTAGTGGGTCTAAGTTCTAAAATAACAAGCTTGTTTTATTTTACGTCAAAATTATTTTTTAAATTCAATTTTACTGTCGACTGAACCTACACAAAAATTCGAACAGACGTTACGAATGGATGTATAAATTGTTTTCGTGTGTGATATTTTAATTTTTTTTGTATCGGCCATCGAAGGACCAAATGCCAATTTCAATTCTTTATTCTTTGTTCTTTTATTTTTCTCCGATATTCGATATTTTAATTATTTATTACAGTTTTATTGAGAAATAATAATAATACTTTTTTTAGCGCAGGGCTCCCACTCACCCTTCTACCCTGACGATCCACCCAGGCAGAGGGGAGCAAGTGTGATATACCTGTTTGTCTCCAACCTTGGTATATCTCATTTGTTGTTAGAATATTAACTATGACGACTTTTAGAGTCACTTACTGAACAGACTGTGACAAGAAAATTTGATTTACATTATATAATGAATCTTTCCTGCGAAATGACTGCGGCAAGTCAAAGTAAGTCAAATTCAGAGAGTTTTAACTATAGAACGAAATTGCCTTGCGTCAAAAAAGGAGTCGAGGCTGCGAAAATAGAGATAGGCAACGCCAACACATTTATCAATAGGACAACATGGATCTATGTGTTATAATAATAATAATAATAATAATAATAATAATAATAATAATAATAATAATAATAATAAGAAGAAGAAGAAGAAGAAGAAGAAGAAGAAGAAGAAGAAGAAGAAGAAGAAGAAGAAATCCTTGTTTTGAGTGTATCGGTTATAATTTTAATACGAACGTATCTACAATTTAAGCTACTGTATAAAATTACGAAGTATTTGAACAGCGATGAAAATTTCAGAACGGTCAGGCGTAAGTGAACATAAGTTTTTTCTCTTCGCTAAAAACCGTTGTCAAATCTGTAGTGGTTTGAAACAATTCGCTGAAACGGTCGATATAAGACGACCTATTAACCGGTTCGTACGGCCGAAACCGGTACCTAATTTTCCGGATTTTTAAGTGGTGCTTTCAGCGTCGTTAGGAGAAAGTACGTGCCGAGCAATAAGAGAAATCTTAATTTGTTTCGAAACCTTGACTTTTTGTATCACTAGTCAGTAGAGTGTGTCTACGTTTAGTGGTTTCGTTAAAATTTGATTATGGCGACTTTACGTTTTGAAGAAAAGTTTCTATAATGCAGTAATACTATAATTTCTTCTTCCTCTCTTTCTTCTACTCCATGTACGCGAATGTATTGGATCTGTGGTGTCGGTGTTCCCCTCTGAAGCCACAGTTTCATCACTCTATCACTTCTTAGGTATCCTCAACTTTACCTTTTGCTTGATGTTTATTGTAAATATTTTCTTGCCAGTTTCTATGGATCCATTTGTCTGACGTGATGGAAACACTGTCGTTGATATTTACCGATTTGTCTTCTTGAAAACTTTCCATAATTGCTCCTCTCCATATTTGTCTTCATGTCGTTACATGTTAATAGTTTTAAGAATCTGATTCTGTTTGCATTCTTATTTTACTTGCTTGAGTTAGTGCCCAATTTTCGCTTCGATAAAGACAGCCACGTACAAAATTTCACTCACATTTCGTATCTATTAATAATTCTTTGAAAAAAGTATGGAAAGTAATTAAAGCCTTCTACTCTCACCCGGTACAGAGCCACTATACTCTTACTGCCTTGAGAATCAAAGGTGTTGACCTCTTCTACTGTTTTTATGTTTGTTATAGTTTTTATGTTACGTGATTTTTGACTTTAAAAATCGTACGCTATGTCTTTTGAAAGTGAAATTTGTAAATTTAAATATTTTGTAAATATTTTGCAAATTGAAGACTGCCTGGTCATCCGTTTATACAAAAAGTATGTGTGTTTGTGGTTTCTAGATACTACAGGGTGGCTCAGGGAAACGGGAAAATTTGAAATAATTAGAAAAAAATGAAGGAACGTTACAACACTTTATTTGAAACTCAAAATATGTTCTACAACACTGGAAATTACATTAGGCATCACTTTTTAAAAATTACATCAGTTAAATACTGCCCATTTTGCCGTACACATTCAGTAAGTCGTTTCTGTAGGTTTTGGATAGCGCGGCGCAATGTGTCACCTGGGATTTTGGCGATTTCCTCTTTAATCTGTGTCTTGAGCTGAGCAAGGGTTCTTGGTCTAGTCTGGTACATGATGCTCTTCAGGTGCCCCCATAAAAAGAAGTCAGAGACTGAAAGGTCTGGAGATCGGGGCGGCCAAGCGATGTTAGCATTCCTTGAAATTATGCGATCCCCAAACAAACGTTTCACTGCTGCCATAGACTGTCTGGCAGTGTGTGAGGTGGCTCCATCCTGTTGAAACCTGGTGTGCTGAATGTCAAGATTTGGAAAAGTATGGACTCTTGGAGCGAAAAATGTCTCTAGCATGTTGACATAACGTTCAGACGTCACAGTGACAGCAGTGCCTCGTTCATCTTCAAAAAAGTAAGGGCCTATGACCCCATGACACGACACTGCACACCATACGGTAACTTTGGTACTGTGTAATGGACGCTGGTGAAGCTGAGCAGGGTTTCCTTGAGCCCAGTAACGGAAGAAGTTCTGTTTATTCACGTATCCACTTAAGTGAAAATGGGCTTCATCGGACACCCAAAGATTTTGAATGAAGTTAGCAACCTCATTGATTTTAGCCAACAATTGTTCACAAATTTGCAGGCGCAATACACAATCATTAGTATTCAGTTGTTGAACAATCTGAAGTTTGTACGGACGAAATTGAAGTTCATGGAGTATTCTTTGAACGCTCCGACGTCCGAGCAGCAATGACGAGGCAATTTTTCGCAACGAACGACGAGGACTCCTTAAGATGGCAGCTCGCACGGCATCAATGTTTTCTGGAGTACGTACAGACCGTACACCCCCACTAGGCTTTTTCTTCAAAGCTGAACCAGTCTCTTCAAAATTACAAACCCACGTTTCGATTGCGTGTAACGAAGGAACTTGACCGCGGGGCGGGATCTGATAGTGGCGCCGAAACTCTCGTTGTGCAGCTGTCAAACTGTCACCATGTCGGTAAAACGCCCTTACGGCGACCGCACGATCTGCACCGCTCCACTGCTCCATGGTAACTAAATGTCCGTTACTGCTAAACAGACAGTTTCACTTCTTCTACATCTACAGGGCTGCCAACATCAACTTCAAATTTTCCCGTATCCCTGCGCCACCCTGTACTTATTTATCTTTGCTGGTCATATTTGTAAGGGAATGAATGTTTCGTTCTTGCTACAGACCATGTTACGTAACCACATATTACTTAACATTATAGAGCGTGAAGCTACAGGAGCGCGCCCACACACGCACACACATTTCTATATAGTTTAATATTTAACAAATAGTACTCTTAATATGGCTTTTTAAGACACACATAGTGGGTACTCAGAAATGTTCTATAATTTTACGACAGATAATTTATTTTAAAAAAGGAAGCATTGATGTAGACGGTCAACATGAGCTGTTTCATTTTTTGTGTGTGCAGAGTTGGAAAATATAATATCGTTTTTTTACTTTTTATAGGAAGTAAAAATTACTCTATTCTAAGAATAAACAAAACTAAGCTTCGACCTATGACGTAGATTTGTCAATTTCGATATTTGCCAGTAATTATCGGTTAATTAGACTACTCAGGAACTACGAAATAGAAATACGAAATTTAGTGCCTACGAAGTTGAATGCGGAGTAAGAAGAAATGAAAGGCATGGAACGTCAATATTTACAGAAAGGAAAATGCTATTCCTGAAACAAGGCATTTCAAGTTTTTTGTAGCTGTAACATATTAAATTTAAAACGAAATGGATCTGGAAACAACTTCGTTAGAGGGTTCAAGTAAACAAATCGTACTACCTATCCAAGAAGTCAGGCGGTCGTAATTTATTTGCTTTGCTAAAACAACTGCCCATTGTTACTTAGCGGAATACCTTCATACTGACAGTACATTAGGTAGGATGAGTGTTATCGAGACTCACTTGTTTATATACCTACTTGCAATACTTAATTACTCACTTGCAATATATATATACGTACGCATCGATATTACGGTCGCATAAAAGGAAGCATCGATGTGGACGGTCAACGTGAGCTGTTTTATTTTTTTTATGCAAGGTAGGAAAATATAATATTATTTTTTTTTTAGTTTTTATAGGAAGTATACATTACTCTATTCTAAAAATAAACAAAATAAAGCTTCGACCTATGAGGTAGATTTATCAATTTCGATATTTGCCAGTAATTATCGGTTAATTAGACTACTCAGGTGTTAATTAGTATTCAGGTGTATTAAGTGAGTATTACTTAATACTCACTTGCAATATATTTACGGACGTAAATAGTTTGCAATCGGTTGTTGGTAGCTAACAGGTTCATGTACAGTCGATCATATTGGATTCGAATAAGGCGCACTTAAAATAAGTAAATTAATGGTATTTGCCTATGTTTTTTGTGCAGACAACTTTGTCTTATTCGATTTCATTTTTACATGTTTAGTTCAATAACCGCTGCAACTTTCTTTTTCCAGCAGCGCGTAGACTTTTTAACTGCATAATCCGAGAGCCGGTCTGGCCAGAAACAAAGACTACATTTCTTGGCATTTACCGTCCCCGTAAAGGAAAACGTTTGCAATCAAATGTAAATTTATGTAAGCGTCTTATTTATGGTTTATTCAAGCACCACGTTGGTTGGACGTATTGACAGACACGTGTTGAAATCTAGGCGAAGTGGTTTCCACAACAAACCACTCACATACTGCTTATTTACATCCTTGCATCGTGTATCAATGACGGCGCACTACGAGGATAATAGGTACCGTTTTGTTAATGAAATGTGGAATACAGTATGTTGAATACAGATTACAGTTGTAATCTCCTTTACAACATGTGTTTTCTTCTTGTTTACTTACTTGCCCATCTGAGCGCATTTATTTGTGATTGCCTTGAGTTTACCACACGATTTACTTAAAAAATGAATTGGAACGCAGCCGGTGCTTATCCTTCAGCAAGCACGTCTGGTTACTTAAGATTATCCAAACACTAGCAGTGTCCGCGTTTTATTTATCTATTTTTTAAAAATTTTCATTTAATACACGTTTCCTCCTATGTGTCCGGCAGGGAAATATTTTGTACACCATAAAACCATAAAATATAAATACCAACTTATCTGAATACTAATTACACATTTAAATATTACCAAATTATATAATGTTGCAAGTTGTTGATATTGTTAGGTAATTATCCTGACATACGTTTCACTGATACAATCAGTATCTTCAGAGATTATAAAGTAATTATTATAAATATTATAAACATTTTATATATAAATATATACAGGGTGTCCCGGGAGAAGAGGAAATAATTTGAGAAACGGTTCTATAGTGTAAAAGAAGAAAAAAATTTCATATAAACATATGTCCGGAAACGCTTTGTAAGCGAGTTACGGCTAGCGAAAGATTTCGCCCGGGTTTCGGTTCCCCCGGGTAAATGAAGACTTTCTGAAATTCTGGGAAGGTAAATTAAGGGGCGAATTCTGTTGTTTCTTATGGTTTGTGACCTGAAAAATCGAATAAAACAGGTCGCAGAACTGTATCTCTCATAAGTTTCATGATATCTGACGTAAAACAGAAAAATCTTTGCCTAAAAACAAAAATTTGTTTTTAACCAAAATTGAAATTTTTTGTTAATTTTTATTGCCTTTATTTACACCATTTTTCTCAGAATTAAATTCTTTACAAGTTTTGTTTTTAACTTTTATGCATTTATTAATCATTTAACAACGTTATTGTACTTCTAACCTAAAAAAAACGTGTTTTTAGGTTAGAAGTACAATAACTTTGTTAAATGATTAATAAATGCATAAAAGTTAAAAACAAAACTTGTAAAGAATTTAATTCTGAGAAAAATGGTGTAAATAAAGTCAATAAAAATCAACAAAAAATTCCAATTGTTTCCAATTTTCTAAAATTTGTTTTTAGGCAAAGATTTTTCTGTTTTACGTCGGATATCATGACAATTATGGGAGATACAGTTCTGCGACCTGTTTTATTCGATTTTTCAGGTCACAAACCATAAGAAACAACAGAATTCGCTCCTTCCCAGAATTTCAGAAAGTTTTCATTTACCGAAACCCGGGAGAAATCTTTCGCTAGCCGTAACTCGCTTACAAAGCGTTTCCGGACATATGTTTATATGAACTTTTTTTCTTCTTTTACACTATAGAACCATTTCTCAAATTATTTCCCTCTCCTCCCGGGACACCATGTATATATTTATATATAAAATGTTTATAATATTTATAATAATTCATTTATAACCTCTGAAGATACTGATCCTATCAGTCAAACAGGATAATTGTCTAATAATATCAACAACTTGCAGCAGTAATATAATTTGATAATATTTAATCCAGAATACAGCAAGAAACTCGTGGAGTTGCTTACAAAGAAATAATTATACATTTATACAAAATAGTACAGTTTAAAGAATTTTTAAACACAACAAAGTTTATATATTAACTAACTTAACAAGTTCACTGTTACTAAACGAAACCCTGAGTTTTTAATTACTTTCACAAATATAATATTGTGTTAAATTCTTGGATTTCGTTGTCCGTTGGTTAAAATGTGTTCCGAGTTGGTAGTGACATTTTATATTTATAATACTGTTTTTTACACTACACCCATAAATTTTAGTGTACTGTTTAAACTCTTATATTTACATTTTTGACTTCAAACCCTTCTATCTTTAGTCAACATTTTTATTTTTTTACAATTAGTATCGCTTTATTCTGTCTCCTATTTAATTTCCAGTATAAATGCCACCCGAGCCTTGCCTTTTTATTTCTTTCTGTAATCTAGTTTCAAAAATCCTCCTAGTGATCTGTCTTCATTTATGGGCGCGTATGTCCAATCAGCTTTAATTGTCGTACAGTTTTCTCTATGCCAGGGTATATTCCAACATCCGTGTTGTAATTGCTTAAAATATTAAAAATTTGATATATTCGTTATTGGAAATCACAACTGGCCATTTAAAGTAAATAGTCCGCAATGTAAAAAAAAATTTAAAAAAATTAATATTATCTATATTTTCTAGACAGACACAAGAAGGAAAACGATTATCATTGGCAAATTATCCCTTATTAGAACGTGATAATAAAGATGATACTCTGGAATTATTAGAAACTAGCCAGAATTTAAAAGTGAGAATTTCAAAACATGCTAGGACATAAAATACATAAGAAAGTCATTAACGGCAAACGCGTTCAATATGGGCAAACCGCGTTCAAGGCTTTCTACATGTACCTACATAGAGCAGCCAGCTGACAATGACCCACAACACAAGGTTGAAATCAATTCCGCTGAAATTTTTTCTGTTGTATTAAGAGACTCGTAGAAAAAAAAAATACGCCTGCTTTTAAATACCTATTGTCTGAGGAAGTACTGAAGGAATGTAAATACGGTTGAACAAAATCAGTGGCCGGTTCTTGTGTAGTGGTGGGTGTTAAACAAAAGCAAGAAGAAACAGCAAGTCATGGAATGCTTTAAATTTCTAACAGAGAAAGTCAATAACACGAAATGTACATAGACAAGTGTTGATGCGAGTGGTATAACAGGTCATGGAGACACTGGCGCTTTCAAAAGCGGACACCTGCAGTTTACATAGTTTAGAATTTGTCCGAAGTTCCTTTTCGTTTCGCACCCGGAGTGACCCGAAGATAATGCTGCGTTGCTGGACTCAAGTTCATGAACACTCCTTCCTTTTATTTCGCAAGATGGGAAAACATTAAAGTAGTCAAGTGAAATGCAAACATTAAGAAATTTTGTTTGATTAATGGTGTTATGCGTCTGTACGATTTATCGGTTAAATGATACAGTGTAGTATAATGTTGAATATGTAAAGGCTTTGGAGTATTCTTAACGAAACCAATAAGCGGCTTCAACAAGTGAGTAATATATACCATGCCTAGCACACTGTCAAATTTGCTGGAACCTTTCAGGTATCTAAAATGCAGGCTGAACAAAGTTAAGCCTTGAATTCTATTAAAAGTGCAACAGCTCCTGAAGAATTATGTCAACGCAGGTTCAACAAGAGGTCGGTGTTTTAAATTGTCGCTCTATCAGAGTTAGAGTCATTCCAGTGACATTTACGCTGTTCACGCTTTGCAAGGTAAAATTACTTAGCGAACTTTGGACTTTAGTGTACTCAGCATCTCCAGCACAACTGGTAGGCGGTAGATATGAGAGGATTAATTGATCTTTTTAACAGTTGCTTTTAATTAGAAAATAGAGAGGAGAGAAAGAGAGAGAGAGAGAGAAAGAGAGACTCTCTGTATGTGTGTGTGTGTGTGTGTGTGTGTGTGTAACAGAGAGAGAGAGAGAGAGAGAGAGAGAGAGAGAGAGAGAGAGAGAGAGAGAGAGAGAGAGAGAGAGGCAATTTTAGCATTTTAGCTTCTACTTTTCTGTTTCAAATTGCTTACTTGTTGTTTTATTTGTTTGCCCAGTTTTTGAGGAGAACATGTTAATTGTTAATAATATTTAATGTCCATTTTTATACGTAGTTTTAATGGGGGTGCAGAACAAAATGTTTTGAATTAAACTAAACAATTAGGAGTACGAGTGCAGATAGGTAGAGCGAGTTATACCGTACTTGAGAGACGCATTTTCCATGTTTTGAGCATGATGTTAGAAATCAGTTTGATGAGAAATAACAGAATGTAATAGGACAAATAGGTTTGATTACGCGAAACTTAAGTGTCCAAGATCTTAGTACTAGAAAGTGCTACCTTCATTGCGTTGTTATTACCTTGCTACCGGGAGTAAACAGAACCTTGTTAGATAACCTTCGATGGGAATGGCAGCTGGCACTATTATAATTGTACTCCAGATAATGAATGCCGACAGCAATCTAAGCTATGGGTACGCTCACGTAGCCAAGAGACACGCGTTTGTTTTACAGTCATAACCTCTAACAATGTTTAGCGAACATGTCCCTAACGCTAATGTGAAAACTTGAGCGATAAACAAGTAAATGAAGTAAATAGAAGCCGCTCACTAAAAGTTATGAATTATGAATTTGGTTTGAAAGTGTACCCCCCCCCCAGGCTTTGCTTCATTAGGTTTACTGTATCTAATTTCTGTGCGAGTGATAATTGACTTTCTTGTACACATTAACTGATGTACGAGCATTTACGCTCACAAATGTTTTCTCTTCGGTTCCGAAAATTAAGTAATACGTTCGTCCCGTGGTACAAGGCAAGTCGGGATATAGCAGTTAAATATGTTTCTATGTCAAAGCAATATTTTCATTCAAATATAATATCAAATATAAACATTATAAGTATTAATACGTAAATATAAATATACGTATAAGTTGTTACGTATTAGTAATACTCGATGACCTCACAAACAGGCGCGTAATTACACACATCTGTCTACATACTCAATTCCTTTGCACACATTACATGTGTATTGGACAAAATAGTGTCCTACACTCTATGTTTATTCCATCAAGTGTCAACGACTTTCTCGGAGGGCGGGTTACATGGTAAACAACAGGCTACTCTCTTCTCCTTGCGGTGGGAATCCGTTTGACTAAAAGCGAATAAGCCACTTGCATTCTGCCAGGGCACCATAAGGGATGAACATTGTCAGCGAGGTCTGCATATAGTGTCAGGACGGAGTACTCTCAAGTAGTACTATTCCGGCTGCGTAATAGGCTGAAATTAGGCAGCAATCGAGACGAGAGCCGAGGGATACGGGAGTTCGCGGAGCGGCATCTATAGCTCAGTGGTAGCACTAAATTCTTTCGTGTGCTGCAAGACGTATATTTCGCGTGAACACCTGTTAATTTCCTGATAGATCTGTCAATTTATTCACTTTTTACCAGCCATTTGAAATTTTCCTATCACGAGTGTTTTAAAATGCAGAAAATCAAACATTATGTTGGGATGAATTCTCTGTTAAAAACGTTTTAGCGCCAATGGAAAATCAAAACGAAATTGTAAATGTGTTAACAGATGATGCGCCTTCAGAAACAACGGTAATTTTTAACAAAGGATCACACCACGTTGTTTGATTGTGTCCGTTTTTCAAAACACGCATGACACGTCAGTTTTAAACAGATTCCAAACAATGATTAAATTGATAGATCGTTTGGAAATTAACAGGAGTTCACATAAAATACAAATCTTGCAGAACAAGGAAAATTTTAGTTTTACTGCTAAGCTACAGATGTCGCTCCGCGAACTTTTCAACTGACCCTCGTAGTCTTCCAACTAAAAATTTTAAGTTTTAGAAGCAAGCTCAGAACACATGGGACAATCAATGTTAAAATGGTGTAATGAACCGGAACGTTGCATTTAACATGATTGTTGAGTTGAAACGAGTACCATAGTATTTAGCCTGAACTATGTTAAAGTGATAAAAAGAATTCAGTAAGAAATATTTGAAGGACACTCCTAAATGTTTAAAGAGAAAACGTCTATATTTTGGCTAAATTATATTAAAACTGATTTATCCATTCATTGTTTTGTTAAAGTCTAAACTCGTGTGTAGAAAATTTTGCAATTTTGTAACCGATATAGAAGTTGCTTCCTCGGCAGCAACTGTCTAGGCCAGAAAGTTAAAGTTCTGGCTTCCCAGGCGTTTGGGGTTTAGCTTAAAGCCAAAAACCCCACCTTGTAGAAAAGCATGGTGGTAGAAGTTTTACAAGTGTTAAAAGTACAATCCTGTAAATTTTTATATAGCTCATTCAAAACAGAAAAGAAAAATAAAGAAAGAAGAAAAAGAAGAAGAAGATATCTCGTTTCGATGGGACTATATTTCAATAATATAATTCACTGATTGAGTATTTTATAAAAACTTCAGTTTTATTATTGACTAATATGATTTAATTTTATTAGTCTGTGTTCGACCAAAATTTCACTCGTTAGTATTTCAATTAACGTCACTAATTGCTTGACTCAAGCTGTACTTTAAATGCATTACGAAATAGTATGTTGACAAATAAGTTTACACTTGATGTTAGCTACTGGCATGCTGCATTGTCGGCTGTAAACATTCTACAATTATGTAACATCGAACACTGAGGGTATATGTTATATAATAAATTTCTAAATTGTAACTTTCGAATGAATGTGTTTCTGTACTTTAAGATATAGTATTAATAATAAGATATAATAATGATGATGATAATAATAAATGATGCAATGGAATACAATAGAGAAAAGAAAGAGAAAGAGACCTTGGAAGAGATAGTTGGATGATGTGGAAGAGTATATCGAGGATGGATGAAAAAGAGGATGCAGGAGCTAAGCAGCTAAACTAGATGAATATAAGAAGATCATCAAGGCTTGTAACTGCAAAAAAGGGGAAAAAGAGAAAAGGGGGAAGAAGAAGAAATAGAAGAAGAAGGAACAAGATGAAACAATATCAATATATTTGTTATCATGTAACTGAAACAACAAGAACAACAACAACAACAACAACAACAACTACTACTACTACTACTACTACTACTACTACTACTACTACTACTACTACTACAACAACTACAACTACTACTACTGCTACTACTACTACTACTACTACTACTACTACTACTACTACTACTACTTACAGCACAATAATAATTTAGATAACGATATTAGAATGAAAGAAGAAGAAGAAGAAGAAGAAAAACAATAATAACAACAACAACAACAACAACATCATCAACAATATTAATAATAATAATAATAACAACTATAATAGATTAATAATATATGATAAGGGTATTATCGAAATAGACTAGTGAGGTATTGGAAATACAAAGTAAGTGAATTGAATAAATAGATAGTATTATATAAACAAGTAGGGCAAACATTATAATAACAACGCTGACTTCGGCTGACTGAAACTATTTTGACCGCAACGGACAAGGATAGTTGGTTCGTGGGCGCAGAAAATAACGAAAACAATGAAAGGAACAACAACAATTGTTATACGGGTAAAGGCCTCTTGCACAGAGACGTGAGGGCTCAGGGTAACGCTGAGTTGCAGAAGCAAAGTGTTTCTGGAGAATTTCCAATCAAACATAACCTTTAATTTGGAAATAAAATAAAGTTTAACGTATGATGACGATTAATGCATACAGGCGATGAAAACCAGTGAAATGTTACTACCACTCACAGTCCTCTCGCGCGGATATACGCACGCACTACTACTATCGTTTATGATTAAAGAACAGCATTCACTGTTCGAGTATACTGACCCATTGATAGTCGGGCTGTTAGGCAGTGGTCTAATGGTGTTTGTTGCGGACGTTTCGGCTCCAACATCGGAGGCAATCTTCAGTACAAAACATTGTTTGGTAGCTGTTCGCCAAATAACCCCAGTACTGACGTAGACTAAGATAGTTCAGATAGTCTATCTCAGTACTGGGGGAGTTTTTCGGCAAAGAGCTTCCAAAATGTTTTGCACTGAAGATGGCCTCAGATGGCTATCACTAATTCTAAAAACGTTAACGCCGGCCGTGAGAACGTCACATCAAATTGACTCACACATTTATTCGGTATTGTATCTTTCCGTGACATAACCTATTAAATTATTAACGTTATTTAAAAACGTGAAATGTACATATATATTAAGTGATATACATAGATATTATTTAAACGCATTTTGGCTATGTGTGTGTGTGGGCGCGTGCGTGTGTATTCATAGTCGCTCACGTTGTTCTTGTCTTGTAAATATTAATAATAAATAATATTTATTATTATGTGTCAGAAATTAAATATATACGATTTATGAAGATGGCAGTAATATAAAAACTGATGAAACGTTTTAAATAAAAAACTAAAATATATTCTTGTTTACAAAATATAATTTATTATTTATTATTAACATATGTGTGTGTTAATACGTATATGAATGTAACTAATACGTACATATATAAATAATACATTTAATATTTATACATAAATTTACCTAAAGATGTTATTTTTTCTATTTGGAACATGTTTCGGGTACTATCTTGTACCCATCCTCAGCCTTCCGGTTTTTTTTGTCTGGTGAAGTACATATGTGTTGTTGGTTGACTATTATTATTGTGGCTTCCTGTTGGCTTCTGGTATTTCAAGTTGGTTTTATTGTGTGTGATTGTGGTGTATGTGTTAGTTTTTTGTGTATTTTCAATGTTGAGTGCTTTGAATATTGTGTCATGTTTTGTATTGATTTTAATTTGTTCAGGTATTAGTTTGTTTTCTGTTTTGTGTTTGTATATTTGTAAATTAACATCTTGAAAAAATAACATCTTGAGGTAAATTTATATATAAATATTAAATGTATTATATACATCAAGAAACGGACTGTAGCAGAAAGTAGCAGAAAGTGATTGATATATAAATAAATATATATCATTATACACACACACACACACACATACACACACAAATATATTTGTTTAGGTATACTGGTATATTGATTTTTCGAATGAGACTGCGTCCTTCCTGCTTCCTGAATCTGTACGTTGCAACAGCTGCTCTGGTGTCTTCCTCAGGGGTGTGTCGAAGCGGATTGCTCAAGATATCGGAGCGGATTCCAAGTATGCAGTGAAGAATGAAGAGGAAGAACGCGATCACAAACGAAAATCAACACCGAAAGTATAAGCCAACACATGTCTATTTATAACAGTTAATTCTATATATGATTACTATACGGCCAAGAGTATATTACTAAATATGAATACAAGTAAAAAATACTATACAACTCCATTGAGTACAGTCAGAATGTAACTGTATATTTCATATTTATGTTTTACTTGAAATATATCTTGTGTGCGCGTGGAAGTAGGCCTACAATTAATAATTTAAACGTCAAATAGTTTTCATTATTTTAAATACGTCAAGATAGAGAACTGTACTAATACGCGACTGTAAGTTGTATAAACATCTGTTCAAACTGATTGCCTTACAAATATATTAAAGTTTAATTACTGCCAATGTCCATAAATTTGTTTCTACGCACGCGCGTGCATCTTTGTGCGAATGCGTTACGAAGTTTATATTTTTACTAAATTTTTATACTGTTTGTTTTAAATTAGCAAAATTTTTAATGATTTCAAGAATATTATTTAAAGAAATACAATTTTGTCTTTTGCCATTCTTTTTTTAACGTTTAATTACAATAACTGTGAATAAATTACATGTATGTAAGTTGTAAATAAACGAGTCAATAAATAAATAATAGATAAGCACAATTTTATCATGCGTGTACGTATTTGTGTCGGTTTCCAGTAAAATCTATCATTGTTATTCCACTAACTTTCGGAAAGAAAATAATTAGCAGTTTCTTGAGCGATTTTTGTACAACCGCGGATATGGAAATCAACATGTACACGAATGTATCATATATTGTCACTAGCTTCATCCAAATAGGGCCTACAGTCAACGTTTCTATACTATACAGTAACAGTATAAGCAAACAATGCAGTTGTTACTTACGGTAAAATATGGTTGGTATTAACAAGTGAATGCCGATGTAGCGTCGCATGGTTGACGCGAGTGTGATGTTGACCGGTACAAAGTAAGGGCGCAACTGGCCGCTCCGACACACCGCTTCTCAGGATCTCTGTATCTTCCGTCCCCTCCACTACTGCAGCTCAACTTTCGTTGCACTCTCTTCCTTGTGTCTTCTTCGCGCGGTCCGAGAGAAGGGCGCCAGGAAGAAGCCACGGCAAACCAACCGGCAGCGTGCCCTGTCCGATGTAGCGTGCATCTTGTGTTAACACGCAAATGTAATCGTGTGAATTTCTTTTAAATATAAATAGTAGCTGACTGTGAATTGATATTGTGTCGTTTTTTACGTTTCGTTAAAAAGATTACGTTTTTATACAATCACAGAAACTCACTTTGGACCAAAAGAAAGTACAACTGAGTGGGTTTTTTGTAGTGTGCTCGAGTTACTTGAATAAGGCGTAACTGCATAAACAACTAATTTAAATTCAGGTATACATTAATTAACCGAAATGTTGTCGTGTTCAAAAAAAGGCAGGTATAGAGAAGACTAATAGTAAGGAAATCAATGTTTAGTTCTTGTGGATAAAATAAGAAGAAAATTTGATAACGTGGAATTAAGTAATTAACGGTATAAGTTAACAGTATATTTTGCAGATTAATGTAGATTGTAATGAAACTGAAAAAAAAGTGGCGTTCACGTGGCGGCGGGTATTTATGTAATTAGTTATTCTAATTTGTCTATTTTCTCGTTCTCACGTTTCTTGGAGTACAGACCTAGTGGCGAGTCAGGTTCCTCACTCCTCACTCCTCACTCCTAGCGTTTAACATAGAGTATAACAGTTTCCCTACTCCCAACGCTTGTTTCTTACATCCATAACATTACATCATTAGGTAATGCATAGGTAATCTATAGTTCTATGAAATACGAAAGGAAGTACGACAAGAGAGATAACGAGAGGAGACACAAGAAAAGAGACAATAGACGAGGTATCAAACAGAAGTGAGAGATTAAACGATGTTAATGTAATAAGATACGTCGCGACATGATAGACATTTAGCTCGCATGCCGGAAAACAGTTGGAAACAAACATGGTGGGAATAAATCGATTTGTGTTCAAGGAAAACAAGAAGTCCATTGGTGAGACAATAGAATTGATCATGGAATTATGAAGTTAGGTGGTTTTAATCGAACAAGGCTGGAATTGAACAGATACTTTTTATGTTATTACCAATTAAAATATTACACACAGTTGAACAGTTATGGCTGAAAATTACTTGTGTACACTTTTTCAAGCCACGGATAGAGAGTGGCTTAAAACGATAGTGAGTGATGGGAGCACTGAGTTATAAAATCTTCATTCTGCACCTGTACAGGAGATGGTCTCCTGAAACAACGGAGCAGGATGGCCACCTAGCCATTATGGTCACGTTTCTGAACACCAGTGATTGTTTCTAATATGTGGTTTAAATATGACAATAAACACATTATTAATACTTGAAACTTTTGTCTAGGAGAAGTGACTTAGACGGCGCCTAACCTAATCTCATAACGCCATGATGGCGAATCGTCTTACCAGTAAGGCACTGCAGTTAGGCCTAAATAGCTTCTTGTCTTTTGATCAACTTAAATTGCAGTATGACAGACAGCTATATAATATTATTACAGACCTTGTATACAATTTACGACCTCTTACTTAAGCTTACTTACGCAAGTACAGTAGGATAATGTTAGAGTGATAGGTCTAATAATGCTTTACATGGTTTCCTCGTTGCCTTCAGAATGTAAAAAATTCCGATTTATCTGATGAGAACGTAATTCATCCTTTTCAGAATAAATTGATTCATAGCCAACCAATTTCTGGAAACGACACATGACAGCACATGTTAGCGTGTTACGGAGTGTCGTGATAACGCGAAAATTGGCCACAGTGAGGGGTCACTATGACCATCGTCAGAGTTAGTTACACAATTTCCAGTTTTTTCTCTTACTATTTCTTTTTCCTTTAAGAAAAATAAATATAGGCATAGGCCTTTATATAGGCCCCATAGGGGCTTAATATAAATGTCCGTTAGGTTACATGAAATAAAGTAATGTATAAAGGCAATATCAAAGTAAAGTTGAATGAAATACTAATAATTGTGGTATTTGGGTATAGTGTGATATTTTTAAGTCATAATTAAAGTTAATTTAAAAATTTGAAGAGAACATAATAGGTTAACCATAATCTACAACAGTATTAAATCAACGCGCTTAGTTAGGACGGAGTGATTTTAACGCTGGAGTAACAAAGATTGCTCTCTGATAAACAGAGTAACTGTAGGAATTTTGCCTTGAATTCAGGTCAGTCAATGCATCCTTGTGCATCCTTTTTTACACTACTTTCACAATTATGTCGGTTTTCTATTTATTATACAGTTCGATATAAATTTGTAAATAACTTACAGATGCTTTTAAAAAAATTTTCAAAATACACGGAAATGAAAATCAACTTTTGGAAACTGGCTTTAAGTAGATGAAAACGAGACCAGATAAGTTGTAATAAGAAAACAAAATCTGATACAAGAAATTATAACAAGTATCGAGCATAGATCTAAGTACCATGTATGGCCTGGTCGTGTTAACTAGACTGACATTTCTAAGAACAAAGGAAATTGGTCCTTGACATTTTGTTTTGTTTACTAGTGAATTTGTTACATTGTTTTCTTTATGATAACGCATCTTGCCGTTATTGTTTTTTAAGCGAAATACACCGGAATTAACGGTTAATCTTGATATAAAATATTAAAAAAATATAGTAGTAATAACAGCAGCAGCAACAACAACAACAACAGTAGTAGTAGTAGTACTCGTTTTTTTTTACGGGGATGTGAGAATTCTACTAACAGATAAACCTCTGCAAGGAACTGCACTCAAGGTCATGTGGGGCCACTCGAGACTGACCCACCAAAAAACACACCCCTTCTCCTGGTATTTAATCCTACGGGGTACTAAGTTTTCACAATACTTCGCGGCGGCGGCATCTTGTTGCCTTTTGAGGCCTCCTCATTTACGTTATAATTTTAATTTTTATTTGAACTTCTTAGTTCCGTTTACGACTGTTATGTGTCAGGGTCTCTTGCCAACTCTGTTTCGATTTTCTTTTTTTGCAAAATTGTTTCCGTATACGCAGCTATCTCTGTCCAATACTCCTCCTTCTGCAACACCTTCTTCACAATATTTACTGACGTGAGGTGACCTATTTTACTTTCAAGCCTTAATCTTTCTACAGTCCATTTGTCGCGTATAAAAAAATGTATTCTACAGATCATCTTTGTCGCCTTCAAAATGTGCACAAGCTGGAGTTGCTGTCTTCCCCGTTTTATGTAGATACGGTCTGAACAAACTATGCCAGGTTTGGTACATCTGTGTGAGGAAATAATTTATTTCACCATCTCTTCTGTTGTACCATTATGATAAATTTGTTGTAAGTCTGGTAGTCCACCTTCCTCTTTTTTTTTTTCATTCGCTCTTCTTTCCTGCCACTGTGCCATCGTTGTGGCCCTGGCTTCCCTTTTATCTCGGTGTCTCTCTCGTTTGTTCTTCTTCTCTCCAGCTTTCTTCTTTCTTGTTCAAGAACGACAATAGGAATATTCCTGCTGTAACTACTACAGCAAATTCCGTTACAGTGCGATACCCGCTGCCCACTATCATCGCCCCGTTTCTGTGTACAGTTGTCAGCCGTCTTCTATACTTTTCTTTTCTGAGCGCATCTGTTCAGATCTGAGCCCCATAGAGCATTATGGAATGTGTCATAGCTATCAGTAGCTGGCGTTGGCCCTTCAATGTTTGCTATCAACCTATCCAGCGATTGTGTTCTTACGGCGGCGTTGCCAGCGGCGGCAATAGCAGTAGTACTAATACAGAGTAATATATTATCGCGTTCCCCTCTGTAAATTATACCTTTTTTTATGTTAAATGTTAATAGTTTCCACTTAATGATTAATGGAATGTTTTAAATAAACTCGTCAGGTTTTATATAGACAAGTAAATGTGCGTGAATGGGTGCGCTCGCGCGAGTGTTGTAATTAGTTGTTCTATAAGATGCAATTTACAGTGTCTTAGCGTTATTATTAAATATTGTTACAGTCTGTTTCCTTGAAATCAATTTATAAATATACCAGACTATAAATCTGTAAACAGGAAAGTATGATCAAGTCTAATATCAGCTCACTTCCCAGAAGCAAACATTGATTCGGTGTTTAATGATGAATGCTGTTATTAGTTTAGATATTGAATCGTCTTTGTGCTGTATAGGCCTATTACTAGATGTACTGGCCATTATGTAAATATAATTTTAAATAATTGATGCTTGTCTTATGTTTACCTGTGTTATCGTACTTTAATAAAAACGAGGGTTTTTAAAACAGTTATTTACTAGTTAGTGATATATGAAATGTAGGGGCCTATGCAATTTGCGTCACACGTCCATGTAAAGACAGGCTCAAAATCTTCGAGAGGACAACATGAGGGATATGTGGGCCGAGGAAGGTAGAGAAATGAATGTATAGAAGACCGAGAATGGAGACTATAGAAATAATTAACAATTGAACAATATTAAATTTCATGGACTAAGTTGGTATGGGCATCTAAATGGACAAGATGAGAAATATAATTTAAGGGAACTGTTTAATTAAAAACACAAAGGAAGAGATTTACAGGAAGACCGAGGGTGAGGTGGAGGATAAAGTACTTGGAGATTTAAAACGGGATGGAATGAGAGACTGCAGAGGCATGATTGGGGGGGGGGAGAAGTGACTCATCTTATAAGATAGAAGAGTTCGAAAGGGATCACAGATTCTGAGGTTTCAGAAGAGCGATTCCAAAAATAAAGTAAACAATTAATTTAGTGGTAAACTATTTTAGATATTCTGCTGTTTTATATTCTGTTAAGATGACTTCTTCATTTTCGCTCTCTTCAGTTATTTTTTCGGATTAACTGAGAAAATTTTCAAATCATTTCTGATTTGCTCATTCTTCATCCTACCATCTCGTATACTGGTTACATCGGTAAATGATCTATCACTATAAACCAAGAGAGAGAAGGTCTGGCGGTAGAATTAAGAAGCGCTGTGAGTAAGGAAGGCTTAAACTTCAGAAAATTAAAGAGAAAAAGAGAAGAAAAAAGATTATTTGTTTATACTTAATAATTAGTGAAATAAATACAAGAATAGCAGTTGCATACTCAACTATATATGAACTCACTCTACTTAATAGAAAAGAGAAAAATACCTGCTTATGTGCCTTCCGTTAGGCCTTGAATTCCATGAACTGCCAAACTGGTATACTGAGACTGATAATAGAAACAATTTTATTGTGAAACATATTGGTGTACCTCGTATACACGTGTGATGATGAGTGTACCTCGAAACAAAAATTCACGATATTTTTGGAAATGTGTATAAAGAAGTCACCTAAAAATTAATGGTAGACTAGTTTCACAAGTTTGTTTGTTAGAATTTATGATGCTTAGTTAAACTCTAGCGGGAGTTTCAAGACGGCAAGCTAACGTAAAATACATAATTTTTACACGTAATATTTGCCAAATGAAGCGAGTGTCTTTACATTGTATCTCCATGACGTTTCTACTGATCTAGTTTTCCCTAGTTTCTCTTTAGCATATCTTATTCAATGACTTCTGGAGAATGTATTGCAAAGTACGGAATCCAGTGCTTTGGGTGTCGTCAGTCAGGAGGCACATTTGCGTGACTAGATCAAGATTAGACTCCATAAATATCAAGGAACGGATGCCTGACGTCGTTGTACTAAAGTGCTGTTTAACTGGGTTCCACTTAGAAGAAGGAAAAGAGCTAGACCCATGAAACCGTGGAAAAAGGACACCTATGATGAGATGTGAAAGAGGTGTCTACAACGAAGAGACCTCTGGGGTGCAAAAGGCAGTAGCTATACATGGATGGATATCTTGTCCGGTCCTATGGAGCATGCGCGCGCGCGCACACACATTGATGTAAATTGGAAAGTTGAATCACCCTTTCTCATCCTTTCGTTAAAATCACCGTGCTACAAGTGATGTACATGTGTTTTACAGTTCAAAATTTAGTCACAAATCAACTTCATAGATGCAAAACGGACACAGAATTTAAGGCGCATGCCAAACCATGGGAGTGATATTCACTCTCAACCTAGAGATTGGTGGCCTAGCGCTGTCTTCATTTCCGTGGACAGCCACATACCTTCTTACTCCTGTCCCGCAACGTCCCTTGCTCGACCAGGGCGGTGGAACCAGTTTCAATTGCGCAGCAGGTGACCGACCATATTTTTCTCCTTTCCACAATGCGTTCAATCAACATCGTTTATCACCAATTCTCCTCAAAACTCACCATTAGGTATTCTTTCCGTCCAAGTCATTCTTAAGGTCCTCCTCCAGCAGCAACTCTCAGAAAATTCAGGGTAGCTCCTCTCCACTTTCCTCAAAGTCCAGGTTTCTGAGCCATGTATGCACGTGATCCAAATGAATTTCTTTATAAATATCTTCCTGGTTTCCAGGGACACGTTTCTAGACACCAGAAGAGATCTTTTCTTGTAAACTGCCCTTCTTGCTTGTGCAATCCTACTTTCTACGTAACTGGTGCACCTACCATCCGATATAATGCAGCTCCCAAGATATTTAAAGGAATCGACTTGCACTAGCTTTCTACCGTTCAGAAATACCTCGGACTACCGTGTTCCAGTCCTAGAACATTTCATGATTCTTGTTTTCCTTTATTTATCGTCATGCGGATTAACTTTTAGGATCATGTTCATTTGGCGAAAAGCATTCTGTAGTTCTTCCTCATGGTTTCCTAAACTATAATGTCATCTAGAAAACGGATGGTTTTATAACACACGCCATTATATTATTCCATTGCTGCTAGCTTCTATAATCACTTTTATCTCGTACTCTGCATTTTAGTTGAACAGTAGTGGTGATAATCCACAACCTGTCTATTATCTTCCGATATTTTTGCTTGGACCCCATCCCGGCCTATGAGAGCTCTCTGGTTCTTGTACAGTTGCAGGATAATTCTTCTATCCGTATACTCTACCTTTACATGTCTGAGGACTTTGAACATTATATTTCAAATGATGTTGTCACATACCTTTTCGATGTCAACAAAAACTATCATGATTTCTTTGTTAAGTCTCAGAGTATTCTCCATAATTATTCGCAGCGACACTATGGCTTTTCGTGTTCCTCGATTTCTCTCAAAACCAGTTTTATCTTCTTGCAAGTTCTCATCAATTTTATTTTCCGTTCAATCATAAATCATGCTAGTTAGTATCTTTGATGGATGTGACACCAGGCTCAGAGTGAGTTCTATATATCTCACGCGTCTGTGAGGTGCAGATGCGGTTAGTTCGAAGTCGTGGGGTAGGCCTATCTCCCGTTTTGTGTACATCTTGTTTATCCTACCAAGCAACGTATCTTTGCTTTCAGTTCAGACATTAAATCTGTCGGTACCTATTAGTTTCTATGTTGTGTCTTCAATCTACCCCCAGTCTAACTAACCGAGCGATCCATGTCTATACAGTATGTCTAGTTGTACTTACGTAATCAGCTTTAAAGACTTTTATTAAATTGTTGAAGAATTTTTGGTGAGTTTTATAAAATAGTAAGACTGTTCCTAGACACGTAAAAATAGTAAAAATTAGATTCCATGAAAACGCATTTAATTATTTGAGTATCCCCTTTCCCTGTGTCACCAAAACGTGCGCACGTACACACGCACACGCACACGCACACGCACGCACACATACAATTTTACATTTTTGTGTCTCTTCTTATATAACTTTATGTAATTACGTTGGCCTTAATTTGGCCAGCAATGAATGACACAAATTATCGCAATTAGCACGGAGGTTTAAAGAGTTTTTATTTTAACATTAATGTATTTCTCAAGAAAATGTGACGACACCATGTTGTCCTGCACAATTAGTTTATTTATTTGTCCTCCTCCTCCTCCTCCTCCTCCTCCTCCTACACTGTTGTGCTTTCGTCTGCCTTTCACCGAACCTCGTTTGTCTTCTTTGTCAATCGTCAGTTTTTGACCCGGTTAGACACACTGACTGACGTATGCGTCGTTTTGAAATTAACGCTTTTATTTACACAAACGGAAATTAGTTTTGTATTTTGTAATCGGAGATTTTTATAATTCTGTTTGGTCGGTTGCAATCTTATTCTTCTTTTTGTATTCTATTAATGGGTTTATTTCAAAATGTCAGCGTTTCCAAAGTAAAAGGTTTTAACTATTCCAAAAGAATGAGTTAAAATTTCAATACGTTGGAGCTAGAGAAATCTGTAAGATAAAGTATGATCAGTGACAAAATGTTTACTAAATAAAATGATTACTTCAATATTACAGGACTATATAAAATGGTAAATATACTGAAGACATCTTTTTCTAAAGCATTTTTATTTTAGGTGTGCTTAGAATAAGTTTGCTTCAATTAAATCATTGGCCATTTAAAAAAAATATAATATTTACTTTTTAATATAAGGTGCTGCTTTCAAATCTCCCAATTTGTACCGATGTTGGAAAATGATGAAAATTCATCAATGGTAATTCTGTTCAAAGCATTATTTTGTCTTATCCTACGGTGCACCTTTAAGGTCCCTCTAATTTTGTCCCACTATCAAATCTTTCGTGAGCATGCCATATCTTCTTTTTCATCTTTCTACTTTCCTGCAATATTTTTTCAGTTTTTCAGTTTCACAAAAAGTCTTTCTCAAGATTTAACCAATACAATTTGCCTTCCTCTTTCTCAAGCTCCAACTAATTTCTTATTTTCACTTATTTCTCCTTAATACCTCTTTGTTTGTTGTATTTTCTCTCAAGTTAAACTCTTCCATTATTCGCAACTTCATTACTAAGCTTTTCAAATATTTCCTTTCATTAATCTTGACTGCTCATATTTCTAATGCGTACTTTACAATGCTTCACATTAAAGAATAAGCATATCTCTTTCTTAATGTTAATTCATATGTTAGTCAGAGTTCTCACTCCATTTGCCAAATACGATTCTACATTTATTTCCTCTGTACTACTTCTATCCCGCGTAATTATAATTCCAAGATAAATTTCTACCCCTTAGAATTATCATTTCTGATTTTACAATTTATGTAGATATTTTCATCAGTGATTTAGTTATTTCAATAGATTAGATTTTCTGCTCTTTCATAATCAGGCCTATTTAAAACGGATAGCTGGTATAGTGGCCAACAAATTCCAAGAAGTCGAAACGACTAGTTGCGTGTGTGACATACTATGCAATATGAAAGTGAAAGTAACTTGAGAAGATTGTTTGTTAATAGAAGATATTCTAACATAGCGAAAGTAAGTAGAGATGATTCCTTAGTGACTGTATAAAACACACTCAAAGCATCGGCGGGTCACTGGTAGAATGCTCGCCTGCCACACGGGCGGCCCGGGTTCGATTCCCGGCCGATGCACATTATTTTAATATTTTTAATAGATTGTTAAGTATAACTAGTATTTTTGCGCACCTGTCATTTATTCTGAAACTTCATTAAACTAAAATATTTATAGAAAGGACGGAAGGTACGTGTATTATATTAACTGCGCGAGTCCTTGTACAACTATCCCATCTGCGTGCTAGAGGTAACAAGTCTATAACAAATTTATATTAATATTATTGAATTTGAATTTCCTACACCCATGAAAATTTGTAGACATATATTAAACAAAATTGTAACAACTTTTTGTGAACGAAAATTTTTATTTTCAGTGTTATAGGATCTTTGAAGGATCCGCTTAGGTTTTATGGTCTCTCAACGTCTTGGGTGTGCGTGTGCGCTAAACGTTTCAGAGCCGTTTGATGTCATGTATTATCTTTACAAGCTCTACCCATATGTGGGGCAATACGATCACTGACTGAACAATTGCTCATTGCGTTTGAGCACTGAGAATTGATTCTCCCTTTACTCATCCCTTGACATACAGAAGACATTTCTATTCCGACATCGGAATTCTGTTAAGACATCATTTTGTTGTGACCTGGGTTTCTCACCCACACTGAAGATTTCGTACATTCAGTGTGGTACAGAATTTTAAAAGTAATGTATTATTTTAACATTACTGTATTTTTGAGAAAATGAAACGAAATTCTGGTTTTATTTTAGTTTTAAGTTTGTATTTTTCATTATTTAATTTTGTATGTTTTTTAAATTGTCTATTAAAGTGGTTTTTCTTACAGACCTTTTATTATACAGCAGGAAAGAAAGTAAAATTTTGCCAAATTTATATCTAATTATAGAAATATTAGACCGTAAGTACAACAAAAAAATGGCTACCAAAGAAAATCCCGAGGCGCAAGTCTATAAAAGCAGAAAGAGGGGCTTATCTAGGATAAGATGATTGGATGATGTACTAGAAGGCCTCAGAAGGATGGATGTGAGGGGTTACATTGAGATGGCAATGGACAGGAGACTTTGGAGAAGATTGGTGTTGGAAGCCAGGGCTCACGTTGGGCTGTACTGCTGAAGAAGAAGAAGAAGAAGAAGAAGAAGAAGAAGAAGAAGAAGAAGAAGAAGAAGAAGAAGAAGAAGAAGAAGAAGAAGAAGAAAAAGAAGAAGTACAAAAATTGGTACAGACGTTCCAAAATGATAACTATATTCAAACGAGTAAATTTCTTGAAAAAATATAGAAACAACTGAAATGAGGTGTGTATGAAAAATAGACGATAAAACAATCATGGTACAGAGATGGTATTATAAAATACGCCACCTCTGATCTCTGATATTTATGAAACAGAAATGGTAGGGGAAGACTAAAAAAATAAACCCATAGACTGTGTAATGAAAGAAAACCAATTAGGATAATTTGGTCATATCAAGAGACGGTTGAAGAAGGGCGTGTGAGACAAGCCCACGAAAGAAGAGAAACAAAGACAGAGCTAGAAAAAGTGGAGCAAAGAGGTAAAAAAGAGGTAAAAAAAGACTTGAAAAAGAGATAAAAATGTAGTAGTAATTTGTCACATGTAAAGGAAAACTATAAAGTGCTCGAATTTGATAAGACTTAAGTAGATTTCTTTATATTTTAAATGGAAAATGTTTCGTCCGAATTGCAAACGGAAGAAGTATACTAGTATAATTACTAGTATCATTGGTATGCTATGGATATTAATCAGAAATACTAATATTAATTGAAAGTATAATATAGAAAACAAATGAAAACTCGTTCTTTTGTTTCTTTTCTCTTCTGACAATACACTTCTGTTTACTGCGTTTGTTTCAACGACGAGACTCCGTTTTGTAACAGTCGCTGTTGCACTAATTGCAACGTGTTGCAAAATTTGTACACGACTCGCGTATTCTTTTCAGTTTCACATCGGTTGCAATTATTCGGTAGTTTTTCGTTCACCGTGGAGACCGACTTCGTGTTACACTAACCATTGCGCTGTACGCACGCACGCAGACGTTCTCACGGGTAAAACTTGTTCGTGAGATAAACTGACCTATTGTAATTGATCTCATCAACCCTATAGTTGGTGCCAAGCATGATGGTGATGGATACAACACACTGGGTTCCTCTAAAATGCCAAAATTTTAATCCATTGATAAAGACCTCCTTCCTTAATCGCAGGAATTTACAGAGTTAGAGCACTAGAGGGCTTCCTTTTGACGCGGACATTCCTCTGCACTTTACCCTCATTGACTGTGACGTATCAGGCTAAGTGACGTAACAATGACCAACAAAACTCTTTGTTCGTTTATTAATAATTCTGACGAAGCTATTTTGCTATTTACTTGTTACTCTCCTTCTCAGTAATATTCGTAAGGCTTGAAGCTGACACCATATTTCAAATGCTTTTAATTTTGCGACGTCTGTCTTGTAGAATGTTTTCAAGCCATATGTTGCGACGCTTTATATAAAGCTTTCTGTAAACTGTTTTCTTGCTTTAATCGACACAGAAGTGAATGAAGGTAGTCGTAATATTACATTATAATAAAAAGTCACGAACATTTAAACCTTTTAGATAAATACACTTTTTAAACTCGCATTATATAAAATGTATTATCGGGAATCTCTCACAATCTTACTTTTCACTGTTGGAGAATTTAATATGAAGTTAACAGGGGAATATGAATTATGGCGAATTAGATTACATTTAAATAAAAATGAAAAATGAGCGTGGAGGAAAGGTTTGGATATAAGTATAGAAGAAAAATCTGTAGGCTTTAGGATTTTTAAGTACGTGGGGGTCACATATATATAAGATGACATCATACACAAGAATTACAAGTTCTCAGGAACGCTGTGACAAAGAAAGCGTAAGGTTAAGAGCCTGTCAGAGCATTACAGGGTGTAGTATAGAATATAACTAAAAGCAAAAAGAAAAAAAAGAATCTTCTACAGCAACTAATATGTGAAGCGCAAAGAAACGAATTTGTGGAGCAGAAGTATTAAGGGACAGAGTAATATTTGATAAATGGATGACATATGAAGATGTTAACCGTTTACAACGGAGAGTAGGTAACGCAACGAAGAACTGTAGATGCACATAAAAGTAATTTGGCCACTGAAAATCAATCCGAAAAATAAAGCGTTCAATAGTACAGCTGCGTGAATAGAACAGTCGAGGTAAAGTTTCGTTTGTGTGGTCGTCGTGTCGCATACGATATTTGGATGCAATCGACTGACGCATAGGTGTGGGGAAGTTTCGTATGGTGACAGCTGGAGCTTCAGCCCATAGTGAGACACGTAAAGGAACAAATGGTTTGTGCGTTTTAAACAACAAGAAATAGAGGAGTGTGTTAGTAGAATTTTGATAAAGACACTCAAAATAAAGAGAAACAATGAGATATACAAGACAAGATAAGGATAGCATTGCAAGTTAACTACAAATTATGTTATGAACGGATACACTATTTTCCACAATCGTTGCAGAAACCTATTAAAGTGAAAATTTCATATATGGTACTCGGCTGACTCCCGTACACCTAGTGCAGTAAATTTATTATTCAGCGCGTCACGAAATAGCAGTGCTGGCAGGTCAATGAAACCTCTTTTTCCCATACAGCTACCCAAAAAATTCCCCACTGGCACAAATATGTTTACTTTAAGCAAAGCGTAGTATTTTAAAGAATGTGAGCATATTCCAGATGTTTGAATACTATTACAAGAGTAACGGAAAGGTTAAAAATCATTTTATTTATGACAAAAGGAACTGTACTCACAAGCCGTGAGATCGAGCTGAATACTTTGAAATCCTTTCCTTGTATTTAGTTCATAATTGGCCTAATATATTTACACAACTTGTTTAACTTGTTACACAAAACAAACCCAATTTTTTAATTTATAAAAACAATTTAAAATCGGCGGCACCTATTTTTCATTATAATGTTTATAGTATTGTCAATGAGAACGTTTGGGTGCATGTTTTGAAATGTCGAAAGGGTATAATTTTGTATCTTTGTTTGATTCTGATTGTTTATATTATGTTTCTTAAAATCTTTTTATAAACCTTTTATATTGTATTTGGCTGAAATTTTTTTTACGTTTCAAAATTTGATTTAGTAACTTAGCTATTTTATAATTTGTAAAAAATTGAATTATTATACTGCGCACATCATATTCTACTTTTCAACTGAGTATTGCGTATATCAACTGCTACAATGAAAGAAAAATATTTGTTACATATTGTTTGTATACTGAAAATAATACGGTGTGACATGATTCTATTTATGTTCATTGTAAATATCAATTTTTTTTATAATAAAATGCATATAAACACAGACACACCGTCATCTCAATAAATATACTTTTACTCTTATTTGAATCATAATTCTTTATAACAAAATCTCTCTTACTCCAAATGCATACGAGCAAATTTTACACGTTGAATCAGTTCACTCCCCACTCGACACTGAAGCTCTCGCTCCTGGCGTGCGCCCCACGACAAAACCGTATTTTACACGTTGAATCAGTTCACTCGCCACTCGACACTGAAGCTCTCGCTCCTGGCGTGCGCCCCACGACAGAACCGTATTTTACACGTTGAATCAGTTCACTCGCCACTCGACACTGAAGCTCTCGCTCCTGGCGTGCGCCCCACGACAGAACCGTATTTTACACGTTGAATCAGTTCACTCGCCACTCGACACTGAAGCTCTCGCTCCTGGCGTGCGCCCCACGACAGAACCGTATTTTACACGTTGAATCAGTTCACTCGCCACTCGACACTGAAGCTCTCGCTCCTGGCGTGCGCCCCACGACAGAACCGTATTTTACACATTGAATCAGTTCACTCGCCACTCGACGCTGAAGCTCTCGCTCCTGGCGTGCGCCCCACGACAGAACCGTATTTTACACGTTGAATCAGTTCACTCGCCACTCGACACTGAAGCTCTCGCTCCTGGCGTGCGCCCCACGACAGAACCGTATTTTTATTTTCCAAAACAGTTACCAAATTAATCATTGTTGTTGTATTTCTTTGAATAAATTAATAACACATTTAATAAAGAACATCTGTTACTTTTTTTTTTTGGTAGTGATGCATCTAGGTTCAGTTTACATTTATGTGATAATGACTTCTTAATATCAATAATATCAAATATGTTAATATGTTTACTGTAGCAAATAGTTTTTTTATTGTTAATAGCAAGACAACGACAACAATCGAGTGCAGAAAAGTACACTAGAATGCTTACGATCGCTGAAGAGTGGCTGGTCCTCCATGTTTAGCGTTTGACACACAGACGAAACCCCTTCTTAGCAAATGAAAGAGAGGAGCAACGGGCTTCATACGGCAAAACTACGTGTAAAAAACTTATTAAGAGACGTTTTGAGGAGGCAGACTGGACGATAGAAAGCTGAGAGGAGAGACGACAGCAACTCTTGAGAAGGGATGAACTGGAAGAAGACGAAGGAAAAGAAAATAAACGACGAATAAAAGTGAGCATCGTCGGATCCACAGCAACTTTTAAAGCTTTTAATCGTCAGGTCTCTAACACTACGAGATTTAAACGCTTCTGTAGTCTCGTTGTATTTCGAAGTGTGGTTGGTCACGTGACCAGGACTGCCAAAATTTCACGCATTTGAGTAGTTTAACAAATACAAAACTTGCATGTAGAACGTAAAATAAACGTATGAAATTGGAGATAAAAGGAATAGTGTTGAAATTACCAAAAAGACTGAATCGAAGCTTTAATTTTTAATGTTTACAGCCTGGAGGACAGATTTATACCTACATGAGCAGTTGCGAATGAGAGTTCTTGTCGCAAGATATTGGAATGCCGCACTTCTCCGATTCGGCAAGGCCACAGTTTTCAACAGCCGGCCTTGGGATCCAATTGTTTTAATTATTTTTTGAACGAGTAAAGCGAGTTTACAGTTTTACTGCACCGTTTGGAATTTATCTCTCTGTTTACCTATCTCTCTTTCTGTCTATACATTTGGTGTATGTCTACCCATAATTTTGAATGCACCAACCGATTTTCGTAAACCTTGACACGTTTTCAGAACTTTTACCTTACACCTGTTTTTGAAATTTGATCCCCCTCCCCAAATAAAGGGAGCAGGGGCAAAAATATGAGAGATGGGAATTTTGAAAAAATCCTAAATGTTTCATATGGGGTATCAAATTAAAGAGAATATTAACACAATCTGCATGTAGTGTTCAGGTTTGGACATTTCAAAGTTTTGGGGCAACACAGGCTAAAAAGTGTACCAAAACTTTTTGAATTTTTTAAAAATTGAAAAATTCATGCCGGGATTCAAATTAAACAGAATTTAAACCGATATCTGACATAACAATCAGTTTTGGAAATTTCAAAATTTTAGAAACCAGAGCCAACAAAAATGTCAATCCATGTAAAATACAAATTGTGGACATCCATGTTGGATGTCAGACTAAAGATAATTTTACCTAAACTCTGAATCGTTTAGGTCCGTGCTGTAAGGACACCACGGGTCAAAAACAGAAGTGAACATTTTGAAAATGTGTTTGTGAAGTCTATGTGGAGCACCAAATTTTAAGAAAGTTTATTCAAAATACGAATTTGTTAAATTTAATAATTTATAAAAATTAATATCTGTGAATACCCCTTGTAAATTTTAAATAGCCTTCAAAAATTTGTTAGCTGCGTTTGCGAAAAATTTTACTTACTGTTATTTGGTCTGTATATTTTTGAAAAGCATTACATATTGGCCTGTAGATGTCGCCCTGAACATACTGAGAGGTAGAAGAAGCGGTGGGTTGTCAAGCCCATTGCCATCCTATAGACGTTGGTCCGACCAAATAGTATGAAACAGTCTCCAATTCAAGACATCGTGAAGGAAAGAAGGTTGTTTATTTATAGAAGATGCGAATCTATGTCACTGGCAAGGATGGCCAGGAAGATAAATCCTGTGAATTTTACTCTTTAATGAATTTAGTTTCTGTGGTGATGACTAACCGAAGAAATAAAATCTATTCATTATTGGTCGGCAGAGAGGAAGCACTAACATCTACGTGCCCGGCAGTGCTTCTGAAATCTCATCTGAAACCAACTTAGCGGCGAATCGTATTTCCAGATGGCAAGCTGATACTGACACTGAACGCCAGTCCGCTGAGTGTATGAAAAGCGGCATCCAGCCACATTTGGCCACTGAAATCTGATACTATCCAGAAGACAAGTTTTTCCATAGTTGGATTCTACGTTTTCCATCGTTGTATGGTAAGAATTTCCCGATTCTATGTAGGGATATGGCTAGCGCCCAAATTATAGACAAGGAACAGCTACACAGAACGATCGTGGTTAAATGTCGTACTGTACTATTTGACTCTTGATACAGGTTTATACACGATATGGTTTTTCTTCCAGACTTGGATGGAACTTGGCGGAAGGTGTAAAGCACAACGACTAACTGGGATTTGATCTATGGACTTAGGGTTTTCAGACAATAACCGCAAAGAACATATGCATCCCCGCAAATCAACGTCGTAATCGCCAGTGGTGGAAACAGTAGAAGACCAACGCTGTGGCCATTTGTCGTTCGGAAATGCATGAAGTATACAGCCATTTACCATTGGTAGTCTCTCTAGGAGATTAATGTATCCATTTATGTTCCGACTTTGACATGCATATTTGGTAGTAAAACTTCTGGTAAAAATAATACATTTTGATAAAGGGAACCGTAAATGGGAGAGAATTCTATCTTTAATTTGGGATGGAATCAAAACGTAAAAGTTCTCAAGATAAATAGATACACACATAGATAAATAGATAGATACAGAGGGCGAAAGTGAGAAAGAAAGAGATACAAGAAGGATGAGATATTTAGATTTTGCAGTGCAGAGAAATGCAATCAAAAAAGCTAAAGAATTTTAATAACTTACTTTCCAATGTACAAACGTTCAAGCGACTGTAGTTTTTTCAAGTAAAATACGATTATATGTTTTGAAATCAGAAAACAAGTATACTGGAAGTAAACAGGTGCTTAAAACGTACACCGCAGTATGCGGTATGCGGCAGATGCAGTAGTATTTGTTGAACGATAATGAAAGTGTGCACGAAGAAGCTGTGTGCACCGGTTACATCACACATGTACTAACGATTTTATCGTACGTTTGAAAGGAAAAACAACGTGAGATCGACCGAAGGCCAGGCCAATAGGTTACAAGGTTAAATAATGTAACTCATTTGAATTACCCGCACCGTTCAGAGCAGGCGAATCAAATGAAAATTATTTTTTACTACTGCGACTTCAAGGTCTACCACATCTCCCCGATCCATCGCAGCAGATATTACAATTACTGCGCGCAGCAGCCGTCGTGCATTGTACAGTGCACACGCGCTCGCGCGCACACACCCACATACCGCACCTATCGGCTCACGTAATGTGGCAGGCATTTACGGGCGTATGCGTGTGTACCTGCGTGCATGTACACTTGTAAGTGTTTAGAAAGCAACCGTCCCTCTCTTGCTGTCTTCTCACACGATTAAAACACTAAAGTTTATTTTATGCAACTAACGATGGCGTACATAACATGTAAAAACGTTTCTACATGTAGGCCTACTTACAAAATTTAGTTGAAAATAAAATATTAAATTTTTTTTTTTTTAATTTATAGTTAACCCGCTTACTTTTATATTGCTTAAGTTACAGTGGAAGGGGTAGAACAGCAATTTCCACACTGCACAATACTGTAGAGTTGGAATATAACAGTAGGAGTTAAAAGACGCTAACATACGCTACTCCAGTAGAGTATTCCGTTAGAAAATATAATGTGTTCTTAAATAAGTCATGACAATAATAAGTTTATCTTTATAAAATATGTAGTGTTGCGTGTAGAAACTGTAAGGAACTTTGTACTTGTACACGACTATAAACCAGTAACCAGTAGTTACAAGTACAATAATGTAGGCTTAATTGTCGTGAGTTCCAGTTATGATAGTCGAACGCGCGTCTTTGCGTAAACGCTGATTAGACAAAACGTTCAGCGCCTTTACTAACTAAGATTTAGAGTAGGAGTTTAGTTTGTATTATAAGAACAATTTGCCGTAAATAAAGGTACTATTTACTGGGTATGTATTTTTTTTTTTTTTTTATAATTCAGTGTATGGCTCTCATATGCGCTACAAAAGTAACATAAAACCAAAGATATGGCCATGGTCATGGTCATAACATAAAAACAATCCATTACTTTCTTACACAACTCATAACATGACTGAGTTGAATTTTACAAGCTCGGTGTGTGTTCATAATCGTTGTCTGTGTGTCCAGGTTCAGGCAGTTCAGCCTGTTCCCAACTTCACCGTTTCAACCTCTGCCGACCCACATGAATTTTTTCCATCTGGGGTATTCTCCACTATTGTACTCGGTAAGAATATGTGGATAGAAATCTGATGACATACACAGTACATGATCCTTCCAGTTCATTTTGTAAGCCGATAATCTGTGATCACCATCTCTTCAGCGTCCAACGCAGCTCGTATATCATCGTATGTAATCCTTAAATCCTTCTGCCTTCGTACCCAGCATTCCGAACAGCCATAATTATATAAAAGCTGATTTATAAAGTGGATTTAGACAAGGTGTCCATTCTTGAGTTGTGTCTATAAGGTATACGTGGTTTCGCCCTATCATCAGATTCGTCAGCATACGAACAATGGTCTTATACCGTTTATTCTTTTTTGTCTCTCGTCTGCTGCATTTTCTTCTACTATTATTATCTGTTAACAGTAATTTCTCAAGATATGACCGATTCAATTTTCTTTCCTCTTTCTATCGGCTCTAATCTTGGCATTTATTCTCCTTAGTACCATCTCGTTTGCTGTCTACTCGTTTCATTTAACCTTTTCCATTTTTTACCATGGTCACATTTTGGAGTTTTCCAAATACCGGTATTTGATTGCATTGTTCTTGGTGGCCCATGACCATGATGCGTACATTATAAAGCTCGATGTAGCGCAATCTCTTTCTTAACCAATTTTATTTCCTCTGCTAATTGGAGTGCATGTTACTCTAACGAATATTATTTTTCCAATTACAGTTCTAATTTAACGACAGTTATCGAATCAGAAACCGGGAAAGTTTCCCCGCCAAACTGGTACGGGTAAGTACGGGATCTCTGGGTCCTGAGACACGAGTAGAGCAGCAGTTACATACTACTGCTGACGGTGACGCTGATTCAGTGTTACTGAATCACACTTACGCTGAACATAACTCACGCCGTTTTAGTGTCAATAACTTAGATTGTATGAGGCGTACGCGCGCTTTGTTTAAAATGTGAGAATCTATTGACGATAGTTACCGCTGCAAAGGACGTAGGATGTCTTCGCGGGTGGCCGGTCAGCGCAAGGCAATCCATACCTCCCCTACGTAAATGCCACCCGTTGTGATCGTTACTATAATTCAGTAACCAGTTGGTCACCGCTGGGCAGAACCCAATCGCATGTTTTGTGTTTTGCATAATAGATTAATTATAATAGACTCATCTCTATTATACACTACTATAATAGACAGAGCTGACTTCGATTAAATGATAAAATGGTCTTAGATAGACGGTTGTCGCTGCGCGTAAAGACGTGTCCGTGCGTAAGACAGATGGACTGGTCCAGCAGAGACACGAACGTGAAAGGTAGCTTACAATTAATGATAAGAGTAAGTAACTAATGAACGTCGTCTGTAGAAAAGTAGCAGTAAAATCTAATTAGAAAGCTGAGCTGGTTACTCTGTCAGCTGTCGAGAGCATATTGTATTTCAATCACACACTCATCAACAACTGGTAAATAAATTTTTACAGCGTTCATCATACCGAGCTCTACTTATGGATGCGGGAGAAAGTAAAGAAAAATCCTAACGCAAAACGAGAATATTTCATAATTATCAGGCACACACGCGCGCGCACGTGATCTTGTTCGCTACCTTGCGTGCGTGCAAAGGAATAGATACAAATATGTGTTGTGTATCAAGATCAACATTGTTTTTTATACACCGAGTATTGGTGTATATGTTTTGTTAAAACAACATTTGCTCAGGTGTGTCAGGGGAGCCACTTGATCAATTGTGGACAGGCGAATGGTAATCATATGTAGGGCTACACATTAACACATATGCATCTTTTATATTGTAATCAAAATAAATGGATTATCCTTAATGTCATACGTAAACTTCTGATGATATAGATTTATTTTGTGAAATCTGCGTCAGGTTAAAATACAACGATAAAAAAATAAGAAAATACTTGCAGACGTTATTATTATTATTTTAAACCTATTTATGTAATATGTATATGTGAATACATTCGTGTGTGTGTGTGTGTGTGTGAGAGAGAGAGAGAGAGAGAGAGAGAGAGAGAGAGAGAGAGAGAGAGAGAGAGGAGAGAGAGAGAGAGAGAGAGAGAGAGGGTGGGAGAGAGGGAGGGAGGGGAGAGAGGGGGAGGGAGGGAGGGAGGGAGGGAGGGAGGGAGGGAGGGAGAGAGAGAGAGAGGTGAGAGAGAGAGAGAGAGAGAGAGAAGAGAGAGAGAGAGAGAGAGAGAGAGAGAGAGAGAGAGTTAATATCTGAACCCTGTTTGCTCATTGTAATCATATTTGTCCCCCCCAGTCTGGGATGCCAGTTACACTCTTAAGAGTCTCAGTGGCCAACGAATTCCACTGAACCCGAAAAGTGAAACAAACCGTCCAAACAACTGAAAGTGAATTCTGTCTGTCCCGCATTATGTCTCTGCGTGGGCAAATTGCTTGTTTTTTCGTCCCGTACTTGAGCTAAACGGATAGAAGCGGCTTATAGTTCGAATTTAATGTTTAAGAACGGTAAATCTTGAGAGGAGTCCCTGATCTTCCATCTTGGCTTATGCACACGACTGATAAGCCTCTGCAGAATTTATGTTAGACACGAATTTCACGAAGAATACATACTGGAACAGAACCGAGGTTAATTATTTGCAAGTCTTAGAGTTCGTAAGGAACTTTTTTATACTCCATCTGTTTTCATGATCTAATATGTGATTTATTAAGGCGAATAAATGGAGACGGATACTATATGTTAATTAGTTGACAGGAACGCCTTTGCGTAAATAACCTGCCAAATATTTACAACATTTGTGATACAGTAATCATTCATTAGTTATCAACGTATTTTTGTTCTCGGTTACCGGTTCTTCAATTTATAATTTATTTTGTTAATGATACCTGACTTAAAATATACACATATTATGAACAATAAAATTAGTAGCACTGAAAACACGTTAAAGTAATGTTAACACATTTTTGTAATAATAGTAGTAGTAGTAATAATAATAATAATAATAATAATAATAATAGTAGTAGTAGTAGTAGTAGTAGTAAACACATTGTAGGCCTACACAGTTAGAGAGCTGAAGTAAACAGTGATGAAGTGGCATTCTTTCACCTGCTGATGAAATAAATTGAATTGAAAATCGATCTAGAAGAAGTAGTGCAGGTACATTATTTTGTAAAAGAGAAACAAACATAGTTTATTTACGTAGATTAAAATTTAATGAAATGACTGCTGGCCAAGAAGGCCTATCGATACTACAAAAAAGCGTAAAATTTGTCGGAAGAAAGTCTTTGCTTGTAAACTTACTAAATTGTACAACTTGTTATGACTTGTCAGATGCACAAAGGAAGCAGAGAATATAAGAAGGCACTGGAGAAATAGTGTACCACATTTCGGTATTATAAAAAGTGTTGAATTAGGTTAAGACTATTTTAAAGGTGAAATTACCTTGGAACGGGGAAAACTATGGTATACAGACAGGTACTGCGTTAGGGGTGAGAAAAATGTGGTTATATTTAAGACCGAGTGCAGATAGCAAACAGATAAATCGAGTAAACTCTAAATAACGATAGAGACATAACTGGCTATAACGTTACGTTGTGTAGGGGAGCCTGGCTGACGTATGGAAAGTTTTTGGAGTGTTTCCAAGTCGGTGGGGAGAAAAATAGCAGTTTGTGTTAAGTTTACCAAGATAACTCAAACACTACCTCTACTTGCCTGTAAATAAAGAATAAATCGTCCCACGGACCATGATTGTCGGCCCTTTTTTTTTTCCTTTCGTTACGTTAACTTTGCTTCATAATAAAAATTTGAAGGAGTTAGTACGAAATTAAATTCATCCTTTATTTATTTACTTACTGACGGGGCATTTAACAACTGTCTAATAATGTAAAAATTTGTTAATAAATGTGTTTGGTTACATGCACTTCTCGATAGTAACACTGCGTGAGCAAAATACGAAAATTTTTTATTTTGGATTCAGGGAAGTTTAGACTCAAAGAAACACTAGATGTAATCCAGAGATCAAGATATCCCTTGTATTTGTTTCCAAGTTGCAGATACTAATCTTTACCTTGAACGCGTATGACCTTTGTCACTAAAGTTGTATTACATTGCAGTTAAAATATTTCATCTGGGTACTTTTTTAATGCATCTATAATTTATTTTATTTGTTTTGTACACTGTGCATTAGTTCTTTGTTTTGTTTTTAATTACCGATACCATATACACTATAACTTACAGAGGTTCTGTACGTCCGAAACATGCCGTTTACAAAATAAATAAAGTTTGGAAGACGACACTAAATAATGTAAATATCGTATTTGGAGACCAAGATACTTTAGCTTGATTTGAAGATGGCAATGACGTGTGAAATTATTTTGTCAAACTTACTGCTAACCTGTTTTTCTCTTTCCACAAACAAGCAATAAAGTAAATTTTGGTTCGCTGTTCTGTTTTAACGGTAGATCGCTCAAACTTATGCAAAATAATAATAATAATAATAATTACGTACTTTTTTATAAGTCTTCACATAAAAAATGATACATACATACGCACGCACACACTCACATCACCAACACGTTCACCCAAATATTTAATTGTTTCGTTATGTTTGATATTTCTATTGTATTTCATACACAGGCGTGAAGATGACAATAAATATTGTCGAAACGTCGACGCAAAATAACTAAAATTTGTATTATTGACCGATCCTTACTAACCATCCTCTAAAACATTCAATAATAATAATATTTTTCAATGGACTATGGAAAACGTCAAATAGACACTAAGAAGGGACAAGATCTCCCAGCGTGCTGGACTTCTACCTTAAAAAATTCACACCTCATATTCTTGGCTTAAACGTGTATATCGAAATTACATCCGCATTACTTCAGGATGGTGTCACTTTCTGCTCGAAGTCACCTCGTCTTATGTTTCATTTTTTAAGCTTTATTCTCTACTTTCTTACATTCTTTTAGTATGATTCCTACAGTGTAGTCGGGGTGATTTGTCCAAATATTGCTACAAGCTTGCGTTTCTGCTGAGCCTCTCTGTCACACGTGATGATCATGATAATATAATCCGTGTCGTAGAAGTTTGCCTCGTAGTACGATGGTTAATTGAAAAGTTTTCGGAACGATATCTCTAAATCAGCGATAGAACTACCTAATGTTTTAGGTACTACAGATATGACACACTATTGTTTTTGTGTGTTTTAATATTCACACTTCGTGTACACGCCTGTTAGTCTCCAAATCTACATGTCAATTTGTTCATTGTTTACCAGCTGTTTGAAATTTACGTGCCACGCGTATTTTAAAAAATGGACAAACTCAAACATCGTACTGTGATCCTTTGTTAAAAAAGGTTTAGCGCCAATGGACGTTCACAACAAAACAGTAAATATGTTACGAGACGCTGTCCCTTCCAAAACAATTGTTTGTAAGTGGGCACTCGAGTTTAAACGTGGTTGTACAATCAGTGAATATGATCCCTGCAGTGGACGCCGAAAAGTGCAACAGCTCTAAATTCGGCACCTACCTTCCAGAAAGTTTTTTCACATCAAGTTCTTGAGTTAAAATATGATACACACACTCATGTGGGGTGTCTATGATCTCAGCAATGTCATCCATTCTGAATCACCTGTCTTCAACAACATGTATGAAATTTTGAATGCTATCTGGGGTGGCTGCACTTTTTAGGCGTCAACTGCGGGGACCATCGTCGGAGCTCGGACAAACACGTTTAAACTCGAGTGCCCACTTACAAACCGCTGTTTTGGAAGCCTCATCGTGAATTTCCATTGGCGCTAGATCTTTATTAACAAAGAATCGCAGTACAGTGTTTGATTTTGTCAATTTTTGAATACACGCTTGACACGTAAATTTCGAACAGCTGGTAAACAATGAACAAACTGACAGGCCAGTTGTGTACACGAAATGTGAATTGACAGGCCAGTTGTGTACATGAAATGTGAATTGACAGGCCAGTTGTGTACATGAAATGTGAATTGACAGGCCAGTTGTGTACATGAAATGTGAATTGACAGGCCAGTTGTGTACATGAAATGTGAATTGACAGGCCAGTTGTGTACATGAAATGTGAATTGACAGGCCAGTTGTGTACATGAAATGTGAATTGACAGGCCAGTTGTGTACATGAAATGTGAATTGACAGGCCAGTTGTGTACATGAAATGTGAATTGACAGGCCAGTTGTGTACATGAAATGTGAATTGACAGGCCAGTTGTGTACACGAAATGTGAATTTTACAATACACAAAACATTTCTAGTTCCACCGCTGAGCCACAGATGTCACTCATGCAAACGTTTCAAGAAACCTTCGTAGACACACTTGATGTTATTCATCTTACACCTTTCCAGGGTAGGCACAGAAATAACCATGCCCGGTGCGAGTTGCGTTAGATAATAGTTTATTTCCCCAACTTAATCTATGTAGTTGGTCGGCCTACTAGTCTGCCAGTCCATTTAAAACATTTGTTTCCGTTCATTCTACTTGATCTGTTTTGGTCTTGATCAAGATAGTTTTGGTTGATCGTAGGTTTCGATACCGTACTGTAGAAGTACGCCACTCTCAGCGCCCCTTATAGCTTTACTGCTGCCATGCGCTTCCTTTTCTTGTGTACAATTTCCATACACAGATATAGATTGGGCTATATATAGATTGGTAAGTAATAGATTGGGCTAGCGTCATTAGCAAACGGCGCTCGTTCAGACTTGGCTAACCGACATAAGGTTCACAAACAACGATTGGAATGTTTCGACTAGGACGCGTCCTTAGGAAGAGTTCGCAGTCAAAGTATTCTTGAGAAGTTTTCTGGTTTTGTGCAGTCTTTCAGCCTACGTGCCTCCGTTTTGCCGCATAACTAGTGGTTTCAGGTAAAAGGGAGGACTTTGGGTTCAAGTGTCTACTGGGAATGGTAACTTACTATGGATGACTATGACATGTAGAGAGACCTCAGGCCTTTTTAACATACGGATTTTTACTAAAAGCAAGTTGCTTCGGCATTGTTAGCTGACAACCGAAATCATGCCAAAACAATATGAACGCGTGAGCGAGAAAATGGCTATTCGATGCGGACCATAAAGAGATAAATCCGCAGAAATTGCTGCGATTTGTGAAGTTATATTGCCATTTCATCATCCGTTTTTATGTTCATTTTTGTATTTCTGAATTCACAGTCACATACACGGAGAATATAAATTAACTTCAATAAAGAAGTGAATTTACCGGAAGGAAAGCTACAAGCAATAGGGCCGGCATTATCGTGTTTAATGACGGTTGTCGCCGAGGCACGTGGAACATTAGAATTTGGTTGATTTACACCCTGGGACACTTTCTACTGCTGTCGCAAACGCATCGCTGATTCATCGATATCATTTAAGGTAAACTGGTATCATACTCGTAAACTCACTCACTTTTCTTTTTGATTCATGAACCATGAACTGGGTGACTATGAACCACGGGTGATGAACCGAACTTATATTGATGTTAGGTTTATGTGAACCGTTTGTTTAGGTGTTACACAGACTCACTTTTATAGATTTAATTTTTGTTGACTTTTATAAATATGAGTGTGAGGTACAGGCAGAAACTAACGTTAGCAATATTTAGTGTAATATTTAGTCTATATTTTGTGTATGATAGTGTAATATTTATTTATTAAAATTGAAGTAAAGAGAATAACTTGTATGTACGATTGAAATATATTCTCTTATACGCGCTTCCCCAATGATGTACTTCCGTTATTTCACAAAAATAAGTTTATAAAACTGAATAACACTGAAGATGTAGCTTTAAGAATTATGTGGCATCATTTTTAGATTAAAATACGCAAATATGTTATTATCATCATCGTCATCATCTACTTTAGTGATTAGGCACTGATTATGCCTGTTCCGGCATCACAGGTTTGTGTGTCCAGTTTGCTCCTGGATCTCTTTTAACTCTTATTGTATATAACATTGTCAAGCTTTTTTTGGCAATGTTAACATCTGACTGCCTTTTTAAATGGTCTTTCTATTTGGTGTGATACTCTAATTTTTTAATTTATTAAGAAAACTCAGCTTCTTCCTGATATCACCATTCCTCTTATAATCTCTTAATATTCTGCCACTGAACGAAAAAATTTCATCTTTAGAGTCTGTAAACGTATACAATCATTTACTTCCATATTCCATAAGGAAATGGAAGTATGGTGATGGCGAAGAAAATCGTGTTCTAGATAAGGGCTGATTCTGATTGTACTACCCTCAAAACATGAAGAAAAATCATGTTTCGAAGAGTGTGAGTGTGTGTGTGTAGAATTTTTTTTATGGCAAACGATAACTGCCGCTAATTCAAACAGAATCAAATAATTGTTTGCATACCTGCCTGAGTTGTAGAGGACTCAAGGCTTATCGATTTTGGTGAAGATCGGTTAAGGGGAAGGGGTAGTTTACCCGCAACGTTTTACGTTTTAACAATGAGAAACTTCGGAGCGCTCCTTCTTTTCCGTGTGATTTTTCTGTGAAACGTACACTGTAGTTTCGCAGCTTTACTCTGAGCAACGCTCCATAGGGAATGTTGAAGATTTTTGTCCACGGTGTACCCTCATACACACTAAAACCTGCTCTGATGTTTTGATTACGGACATCATAATATTATAACTTTGGAAACTTGAGCACTACTTAATGGAGATCAACCATTAACTTTTACAAGCCATTAATTTTATGCATATTTTTAAGCAATAAATGTTTTAATAAATTAATACAATCTGTGTACTTATTTCTATTATGATATAAGAATTAAAAACTAATATGTGCATGTGTGCATGTATGGAAAATACATAAATATTTTTGTCCTCTGGAAAATGTTTACGCCTCCTGAAAAATATTTTGACCTCCCTGATGGCTAGTTATTTACTATCCTGTGTGGAATATAGCGTTATCACATGGATCAGAATGGTGGGTTTAAACAGAAGACACAAACGTATTAAGGAAGAAATGTGTTTTGGTGATAAATTTATAATTATACGGGTTAACAGAATCGTCGTTCAGGAAATTAGAAGACGAATGGAAAGAAAGAAAGACTCGATTTTAAAAAAGAAAAATGACTAGTAGGCCTATAGTACTGACAGGAAAGACTTTGATAACACTATAGACATCATTCACCCTCGGTCGATAACTCCCAGCGAGAGTCCAATTTCATTACAGGAATCGGATCACAGCTCCCTTTGGCCAGCTTTTCGTTCGACCTACAAACATTTTATCCAAAAGTACAGTTCTTCCTCACGAAGGCTGATGATAGTCTTCACCCACCTGACACGGGGGTACCATTTTAGCTGATATGTAATTTCTTCAGAACTCAAGCATCCACTTATTTGATGTTTTGTCACCATATCAAGCTCTGTTCTTGTCAAAAATGAATTATAGACACAAACATAAAATTCTGCACCTGTCATGGCTTGTTTTATATGGCGAACAATAACTGTCGCAAATTCAAATAGAATCAAATAATTTCTTGCGTATGTGCCTGCGTTTAGAGAACTTTTGATTTTGGTGAAGATCGGTTAATGGGGAGGGATATTTTATTCACGTTTGGTATTGATTTAATGAGTTTGACGAAATTAAATTAAAAAGCATTTAAACGTTTTTAAACAATAATAATTTTTAAAAATAAAATAACTTTGTTGCCAGGCAACTAGAATCGATGAAACAGTCGGTATTCTCATGAAGATGGGAGTTAAAATGGTTCCACAGCCCATGCGTGGCGAAGAAGAGGGGTTTTAATGGGCGAGAGTCCCATAGTGCACACGGGTGCACTGGTGTCCATTCTGTAATCGGAATTTTTGTTTAAATAATTATCACCAGTCAATTTGATATTTGTGTATGTTTTTAATTAATTTTATATTTTCAATGTTTTGAAATTGGTGGTTATTATTTAGACCATGGGTTCTCAACCTGGGGGGCGCGCCCCCTTGGAGGGCGTAGGAGAATTTCAGGGGAGGCGTGGTAAGCAATGAAAATATACATAAATTAGCCAAACAATAAAAAGTTGTAACAAACACAAACCACTCATGCACGGCCTTAGAAAAGGAGCTTCTGCAAATAGTTCTCTCCGTCACCGCTAGATCTAACTGCATTGAGGCACACGTCTTATTTACACCGGCCTATATCCAAATAGTTCGCCCCGATACCGCTAGATACCTCTGCATCTCTGTTGGAAGCAGACAAACAGTGATTCTAGGGAAAACACTACCATGGCTAGGGTAATTTTACTACCGGTTGGTGGCTACACTGCACAAAACAGACGATTGATGATTGTTATTGTGTTCCAGTCGTTGTGAGAGTGATTGTCGTGCGTAGTAGTGCTAAACATGGCTAAATCATTACCAAAGTAAAGACTGTACAGTGATGACTATATAAGGTTCGGCTTTACGTACATTAAGAAGAACGATTGTCTCAGTGTGTTATTTGTCACAATGTTCTGAGTAATGACGCAATGCGACCAGGGTGTTTAGAACGCCATTTGACTACCATTCATCCCGGCTTGAAAGACAAACCAAGGGAGTTTTTTGATGGAAAGAGAAACTCGCTTAAACGAATGAAACTCGATTCAACTGGAAGTTTTCAAGTGGAGAACGAAAAGGCCGTTGAAGTTTCTGACAAGCTCGCTTTGCTTATAGCAAAAGACAAGAAACCACATACCATTGGTGAGTCACTTATAAAACCATGTTTACTAACTGGATGCAGTACTTTACTTGGAGAGGAAAGTTGCAATAAAATTGCAAAAATACCGCTCTCAAATGACACAGTAAAACGTAGAATTGATGAAATGGCACAAGATTTAAAAAAACAAGTAATAGAAAAATTAAAGAAATCTCCATTCTTTTCTCTGCAATGTGATGAGACAACTGACATTTCAAAGCACTCTCAGTTGTTGTTTTACTGTAGATAAATTGACGGAAAACGCTCCGTAGAGGAAATATTATTTTCCTAAACTCTTCAGACAACCACAAAATCTGAGGATGTTTTTTCTGCTCTGTGTAACTTTTTAACAGCTAATAATCTTCCTTGGGAGATTGTTGTTGGAATATGCACTGATGGGGCACAAGCCATGACAGAATGCAGTTCTGGATTTGTTGTGCTTGCAAAAAAACAGAACCCTAACATCATTGGTTCTCATTGTATCATACACAGACAAGCTTTGGCTTGTAAGACTCTGCCTGAAACACTTAATATACTGTTTTGAAATTAGTAATCAAAGTAGTAAACTTTGTCAAGTCTAGTGCTCTGAATACTAGACTCTTTGAGGCTTTATGTTACGAATTGAATAGTGACCAACAAACTCTTCTTCACCACACTGAAGTTCATTGGTTCTCAAAAGGTAATGTGATCGCTAGGCTATTCAATCTGAAATCAAAAGTTGAAATCTTTTTGATGAGTTCAAATGAAGAAGATCTGTACATGCAATTTACAGATGAGAAATCCATCCACCACTTGGCGTATTTATCAGACTTCTTTGAATCGATCAACCTTTTGAATTTGAAACTGCAAGGACAGAAAAACATTTTGAAGACTTATGATGCAATGAAAGGTTTCCTGGAAAAAATATCTTTGTGGCAACGTCGCCTTCAGAGTTCAGAACCCAACTTTTCGTCATTCCCACGTCTTAATGACCTTCTTGATGACACACAAAAAATCTTCCATTAAATTTGAAAAGTGAATTGAAGAGCTTGATTTCAGAACATTTGGCATCCTTGAAAACCGAAATTGGACGCTACTTTCCAGATCTTTCTTCAGATAGCTGGCAATTTCAGTTGACACAAGATACGTTCAAAATCGAAGTGGACATGCTTCCTGATTCCCTTCAGGAGCAGCCAATCGACCTAAAATGTGATTCTCAAGCAAAAGCGGAGTTCCCAAACATGACTGTTGAAGCCTTTTGGTTAAGCTATTTTCCTGTGTACCCACAAGTTGCTACGGAAGCTGCAAGGTTGTTGGTGCAGTTTTCATCAACGTATCTATGTGAGTCTGGGTTTTCTACGCTGGCTTACATCAAATCAAAATACCGAGCACGGCTGGATGTTGAAAGTGATCTGAGGTGTGCATTATCACAGATGGAACCCTACATTCAAAAACTTGTGAAAGAAAAACAGTGCCAGCCCTCTCATTAATTGTGTTCTTAAGAAATAAAACCAAATAATGTAGCCTGAAATTTTAACTGCAGTGAGGGCAGAATCCTTTGTAATGTAGTCCTATTAAGTACTTTTAATTAATTAAAATGTTCTCTCAACCAAACAAGTAAGTATTTTTTTTATATCTGTAATAATAAAAGCATTATAAAACATTCTTTGAGTTAGATTTATTAACCCTAATAGCACAGTAGAACTTTTTTACTTCAATTCATTAGGTCTAGGGGGGGGCGTGGCCTAATTCGAGGACGCAAAGGGGGGCACAGGCCCAAAAAGGTTAAGAACCACTGGTTTAGACAATGTGTGGCTAAATTAGATTTATAAATATTTGGTTTAAAAATGCATTGCGGAGTTGAAGGAAATCTATTTAGTTGTTTTTTCTTTGTATGGCCTACGTAAAATTTATTGCAATCTGGACATTCTATTTTGTATATTCCATTTTTATTGTGAATATTAGATTTTGTTTTAGGTTTTATTTGATTAAAAATTATATTATCTGTATTATAAGATATTTTAAAATTTGTATCTTCAAATATTTTATTTAGTTTTTGAGTTATATTTCCATAATAAGTAAAGGTTGTATATTTCATATTATTATTATTATTAATAGGTGAATTATTAGAGTGAGTAAAAAATAGGGAAAACATGAGAGAAAATAGAAAAAAGGAAGAGTATGCTGGAAAAGAAAATGAAAATGAAAAAAGCCGTAAAAAAGAGGTTAAACAAGTTGTTATATATCATAACAAAGAAAGAGAAAAATAAAGAGAGAGAATGAAAGAGGTTAAACAAGATGAAGAGTATTGTGAAAAAGAAAAGGAAAGAGAAAGGGAAAGAAAGAAAGGAGTTAGGATAGATGGAGGGTATTATGAAAAAGAAAGAAAAAGAGAAAGTGAGAGAATGGAAAGCGTTAGAATCTACCTTGATTATTATTCAAAAGAAAAAGAGCTCAATAAAAACAAAATGAGAAAGTTGAGAGAAAATTGTGATTATAGGGAAAGAGAAGCGGTTTCTGATAAGGTTAACAAAAAAACCAAAAGACAGAATGATATTTACAGGTATAGAGAAAATTTTATGAAGCAACTACATACATGTAATAGTCAGCAGTCAATAGAACAAATAGAATTTTCTGAATGCCATTAAGGATGGACCAACTCATGTTTGTTGTTGCTGTGAAGGATTATTTTGTTCACATTCTATTGTACGTTTTGATGTGAAAAAAATTGAAAATAAAATCAAAGAAAAAGTTAATGATTGTGAACTGTTTCTGAGAAAAATTGTGAACGTAGAACCTGCAGATTCAGTACGTAAATCTTGTTACAACAAATTAATAAAAGGTGAAATACCTAAAATGGCTATGTCTTTGGGAATGAAGTTTCCCGTATTACCTGAGTCCATAAAATGTCTAAGCATCTTAGAAGAACGTAGGGTGGCACCAATGTTGAATTTTATGCAGATAAGACCTCTGAAGAGATTTGCTTTAAACCCTCAACTGGGAATGAAAGGAAGCGTTATTAGTATAATAATTGAGCTTGATGAGATGCTTTAAGTTTTACCTAGGTGTTTTAACAAGATAGCAACAATACATGTAAAATTAAAACGGCATATTGTCCATAAGACTGATTATATGTTTGAGAGAATAAGGAAGAAGAGGTTGATTTCATTACTGAAAAGAATGATGGGGAAGAAAATGAACCAGCAGAAAATAACAAAGATAGTGATATTGATTTTCAATACGATTCAGATGAGTATGACGATGAGAATGAGCAGGTTTTAATTGTCGACAGAAATCAAGAATTATTTGGAGAAGAGAGCTGTACTAAGATTATAGCTCCAGGATAAAGATTATATCCCATTCCTTGGCATACATTTCCTGATTTAAATGAGCTCTGCTTTCCATCAATTTTTGTTGGGCAAACGATTAGAACTCATCCGAAATTAAGCTATTCAGAATGAGCTAAGTCCAAGGCGAGACGAGTGGATAGACGTAGTTGTGTGCCAGAACGATTGTTATTTATGGCGAAATGTAAAATAGTGAGAAGTTGTTCATCAAACATAAACATGTGCCTAAGAAAATTACAAAAAAGACGTTAACATCAAAGTCAAGGATGTTTTAGATGTAAATTCGTCAAAAAAGCAATGAAGAGTGATGAATGCTACAAGGTTTTGTCTCAAATACGCTCCTCCCCAGCTTACTGGGAATCTATGAAGAAACAGCTTCTGGCAATGAGGAAAACCAACATTTTTTATTACAGTATCAGCAGCTGAACCTAGCTGGCCTGAGCTACTGAAAATGTTATTAAAATTTTCGACAGGGAAAAACGTATCAGATTTAGGAATTTAAAATTTATGTGACTATGAAAAGACATCATTAATTAGAAATGATCCTGTGACCTGCGCTCGCTATTTTAACCACGAGGTCGTAAGACTAATAACTCTGCTCAAATCTCAGTCTGGACCTTTTGACGAATTGGGTGACTGATTCGTATCAACGTGTCGAATTCCAGCAGAGGGGATCTCCGCATGAACACATTTTTCTTTGGTGTAAGGATGCACCAAAATATAACAGAGACGATGAAAATAGTGAAAAGATCTGTATCGAATTTATTAACAAATATATTACTTGTAAACATGATGAAAAAAACCCACTCATGAGTTTACAACGTCACAAACATACGGATACTTGCTATAAAGGAAAGAAAAATTTAAAAGCGTGTGGGTTTGGATGTCCTTTACCTGTGATGCCGAAAACTATAATTTTAAAGCCGTTAGAAGAAGAAGAGAAGACAAAGCAGGTTAAAAAAAATCTGTAAAGGTAAATAAGCTTATGTATAGTTTTTTATGAAAGATAATGATGTGTCATTTGACAATATTCTTTTGCAATTGAATATGTCTGTAGATGATTATATTAACGCAGTTAGATATGGAATTGATAGGGATACAATTTTTTCGGAGAGGAATTCATTGTCGGTAGCTATTAATTGTCACAATTCAACAATTTTGTCGCTGTTTTCTTCAAATATGGATTTGCAATTTGTATTAGATCCTTACAGTTGTGCTTCATATTTTATTAATTATATAAGCAAAGTATTATTTAGGTTGTTAAAGGAAGCGACTTCTGATATGAAAAATGAAAAAATGAATACAAGAGAAAAGTTAAGTAAAGTTGCAAATGTGTTTCTAAATAGCAAACTAATGTGTTTTCAAAAAGCTGCTTATCATGTTCTGGAATTACCTCTTTCGAAAAATAGTCGAGCCTGTATATTTCTTAATAATAGCCCGAGTGAAGAAAGGCTAAACATGTTAAAATTGAAAGAAGAATTACAAAATATGGATCCGGAATCAACCGACATAGCTTTATCAAACATATTCTCAAGATATGCAAATAGGTGTAATAATTTAGAGACTATTTACCTTGATGATTTTGCAACTGAACATAAATCAAACAAAAGTGCAAAAAAAGAAGAAAATAAAGACGAGGACTTCGAATCAGAAGAATACATAAACTATGACAAGAGAAAAATTCTACGTTACGGAAGATACAAGTTAGGTCAAGACGAATACAATTTTTGTCGAGAGCAAGTACTCCTCTTTTTACCATGGAGAAATGAGAAGGAGGAAGTTTAAAATATAGACAGTAAATATATAGATCGTGTATATATGAACAACACGTAGACATTATCAATAAAAACAGAGGGAAATCTAATATGATTAATGAAGATGAAATGGAGCTTGCACTTGAAATTGTACATAATCATCGACTTAAACAGGAAGACAGAGATTATAAAAACTTGTTAGCTAATGAACTTCCAGAGGAATTTAAAATAAATATTGAAGTCCAAGATGGGAGCAAAGCAAGAAATAGTAGTGACAATGGTAAATTTAAAATTATTGTTCCTTCCAGAGAAAAAAATATAAAATTTGTTTTTTAATTTGAGAGGACTCACTAAAGGTCAGAAAGATATTGTAATGCATATTTTTTAAAATATGAAAAGTGAAAACTTAAAACCTGTAAGACTTTTCCTCTATGGAGCTGGTAAAAGCATGGTTATTAACGTGCCATACCAATTAATTACTAAATATATTTAGGAACAAAAGGTGTAAAAACAAATTCAGTTAAAGTTCTTCTAACTGTTCCGACAGGTAAAGCAGCTGCCAGTAACATTTAGGTAATATTTAGTTAGCCTCATGCCTGAATTAAGTTCTGACATAGGAATTACACTTAGAGCGAATCTGATAGACTTAAAGTTATTGATTATTGATGAGAGTTCTATGGTGGGATCACGAACACTTTCAAGAATTGATACTCGTTTACGTCAAATAATGGGGGAAAATGAGACCATTGGCGGTGTTTCCCTTCATATTGCGGTGAACTGCCTTCTTTGACGGTGAACTGCCGCAAATTCAAACAGAATGAAATAATTGTTTGCATGTGTGCCCGAGTTGTAGAGGACTCAAGGCCTATTGATTTTGGTGAAGATCGGTTAAGAGGGGGGGGGGGTAGTTTACCTGCAACGTTTTACGTTTTAACAAGAGTAAAGTATTTCATTTTGATAAATAAAGTATCCTGAAAAGAAGGTCATAATAACCCACTGTAGAAATGTAGATGGAATATCTGTAAATGAAAAGGGTACTTGAAGGGGGAGGGGTAATTTTCTATAAATGAAAATGATAGTTGAAGGGGGAGGGGATAATTTTTGATATGTGTACTTCGTTATCGGCAAAAAAGAAGTAGTTTCTACGGAAATATTTCATTTCAATTTGTCAAACATAAAACTCTGTTTACTAGGTGGGGGATATTTTTTTAGAAATTATCGAAACGAATTCAAGTAAATTATTTTAAATATAAATCTTAGAACATGGAAGTCATGTATGGTTATCCGTACCGATTTTGTGTTAGTGAATACCTCACTACCATGAGAACCTCACTATAATACTATACTGAATACCTCACTATAACTGAGAGGGAACGGCTACTAGTCTACAAAATTTCAGTATAGTGTCCCTGCGCACCTTTCTTTTGAGTGTTCTTAAAATTGTATTACACATATTTTGAAATCTAGATATTTTCTTTTCTATATCATAATTATAATTTAAACTCATATCACGTCATAGACAATTAAAAACCTTCACGTGTACTATACCACAATTTATATAAGACTCTCTTTCCTTTTATTGGCTGTTTACTACAAAAAGCAATTTAGTCTTTTTCCAGTAGACATACAGCAATTATAGTTATTAAAGATTTTATCAAGAGCATACAATGATTGTAGAACATTTTCTGATCCTGATAATAGAATCTGGTCATCTATATATAAAAGGGTTGACAGTTCAAAGTCACTTAATTTAAATCCATAATCAGCATCAATGTTCCATGTTCTGATTGCATCGTCCAAGTAAAGATTAAAATCTATTGGAGGGACTGAACAGCCTTGACGAATCCCTTGCGTTGTAAAAATCATTCTTTCACTTAACATTATTGAACGCCAGAGAAATTGATATTTACAGATTTGATTAACAGTTCTCTAAAACAATAACACTCCTATTATACAATTGTCAAATACGTATTAGCGCAACAAATAATAATGGCTACCAAGTTAAATAATTACAACACAATCAAACAATTGACACTCACGTGGAAACAATGCGCTGAATGTCGACAAAAATAACCGCACACAAAACTACACGACGCACATAGTTATAGCTCCCTCGTTCAGAAGGATAACAGTTGGCATCAAACAAAGTGTTATCAGTGGTAATTAATTTTTTACCTCACATCAGTGTAGTTAACGTTGTTGGCATATTACAGCACATCATTAGACAACAGTTATACATACAGCAACTTGACGGGTCGCCTCCATTGAAGGTGATACGCCGAGGTTGGTGAATACTAATTGTGACAACACAGAGGCAACGTAGATTTGAATTAGCAGTCTCGCAGTGCAATCTGATTGGTGTACAGAGACAGTGTCGGAAAGTGCTGATAAATTAACAACACATTGTTACATCAAAGGCTTCTGACTGTTTCCTTCTGATCGAGAGAGCTACACTAAATTCTCACCACTGAACTGCTACAGTCTCAAGCCTTGTTTGTATACGGTAGCCAAGCTCACCTATGTAACGTGACGTTGTCTAGAACTATCAAACTGTAAGCAGAATGTTCGTGAAATATCGAGAACATGCAAGCGTTTCTTGTCAGCTGGTTCTAGAATATTGCGTCATCCTGGAATATTACATGACACTTAGGTTCTCCGAAAGTTATTCTCGGCGAAACAATGTTGTTAAGAACTAAGGTATCCTCTGTTGTTAAGAATGTCGTTTATAATAGCATCAGTAAAAATAATAACTGCAGTATGAGTGGACTAGCCTCGCCGGAAAACGTGTTAACGATTCTTTTAAATTGGGTTATACAAAAAATGTACTGAGAGAGATATGAATATATGTACATTGCTTGCTTATATCTGTTTTACGTACTTTTAACTTATGATACGAGTTCTGTGTGAGTGAACATGTGTTCACAGATTGATAGGGTAACGGACGTTTCCAAGAAAGCGTAAAAGATTTGTTACTGTCTATTTCTCTGCCGCCAGCTACTTCGCAAAATGAACATAACCTTGCTGCCTACTTTCCTTGGCCCTGATGGTAAAAACGTGATTACATACTTCAGTACTTCCGTCACTTGGACTGAACGTGCGATTTGCAGTAGTTTAACAATAAAATATCGAATTTTGCTATCAATAGCAAAATCTACTTACCTGAAATTCAAAGAAGAGAACCTCAGCGTACCCCTTGGCCATCAGTTCTTTTAGTTTAATTGGTAACCTGAAACTTCTTAGAATTCCGTTCTAAATATGCGCCTTTCCCCGTGATCCCTTCTTGAACGGCTTCCTCACGATTGGTTAACCCAGCGCCTCCATCAGTTCAGCGTCAGGCAGAACAGAATCTGCTCGAGCCGTCTGGGTTTGCACTCTCGTCCGCTTCCAGGTTTCCGCAAGGTGTGCAAGTGAGCTAACCGCCTTGGCGCGGCAGCACACGCTTTCGGCCGACCCTTACAGCAGCTGTGCCCATTCCTACGCCAATACGGCTCTAAGCCGCTGAGGGTTATACCGATGAACACGAACAACGAACAGAAACTGCACCGTCTCGGCTGCGCAGTCGTCTAGGCACAGGATTCTGCGAAGGTTCCTTACGGCATGGCAGTACACTGTGCCAGTCGACGCGTTATGGTGGCAGCGTCTAACACTCTAAGCTGTTGCGGGGAGCCACGGAGAAGCATCCCAGACGTGGCTTGCACGTACATTGTTCAAAGATAACCCGTTTCATAATGTTGTTTTGCTGTGAAGGTATAACAGCGCTGGACTGTACGAAAATGAGAACCCTGACAACACGTACAATCTGGGCCCTAAGATACTCCGCGCACTTCTGTCTATCTGTCTAGCGTCACACGATTTGAATCCATTTCAGGATGGTTGGTTAATCGTTTTACCATCTTCAGTTCATCTAACTCTAATAGCTGCCTGCCTAATCGTATTGTCTTACGGGTAAAACAGAGAGCATTTGCTTTACAGATTAACACGCACTATAACCATGAAGAGAAAGGTTATACCATTCAAAAGAAATGATGTGCAACTTTAACATAAATTTATGTACCAGATTTATGTACCAATCTAATATCCAATTGTTGATTACTGTTTGTTTAATTAATTAAAATAACATTACATTTAGTAATTTAAATTGTAATACTGTATAAATTAAGTTCTCTCATACTATAATTTGCTCGTTTTCTTAAAGATAATTTGAAGATGTAAACAAACTATCATAAGTCTTCACATATAAAATGATACATACATACGCACGCACACACTCACATCACCAACACGTTCACCCAAATATTTAATTGTTTCGTTATGTTTGATATTTCTATTGTATTTCATACACAGGTCCTGAAGATGACAATAAACATTGTCGAAACGTCGGCGCAAAATAGCTAAAATTTGTATTATTGACCGATCCTCACTAACCATCCACTAAAACATTATAAATAAAGTTTGTAAAATATTTATTATTCCTTATAGGTCGTTAAGTATTCCGCACTTTTAAATGAGTATCCTAGGAATATTAGTTGCAAATGATCAATAAAAGTAGTATATAAAAATAACTGTAAAAAGGTATACTAATGTTTTAAGTAACATTATTGCTTCACCACATTTAAGATGCTGGACTGTATTATTAAAAGATGAAATAACTTTATATAATTAATTCACTACCGACTCGGAACACAAAGTTTTTTACTGGTAAAAACGTAAAAGTTTTACCTTACAGCCTAACAGTAACGTAACAGTAACAGTAACAGTAACGTAAAGGCTGTAAGGTAAAACTTTTACGTTTTTACCCGTAAAAACTTTGTGTTTCGAGTCGGTAGTGAATTAGTTGTATTTAGTTAAGTAACGGACACGTCATGGACAACGAAATCCAAGAAATAACTTTTGTTATTTTTATAGTTATTGCAACTACAGAAACAAATATAAAATTATGTTGGATATTGTACATATAGCAACACATTGTCAGGTAATTAATTCATAATTCAAAATAAATAATAGTAATCATAATACTAAATGTTAAAATTTTCTTAATAAATGTTTTATGTAGATAAATTTTCTTTTACTCGTTCATTAATCTCTTACAAACAGATGTTTATTAACTGGATTTCTTAAACTATAATTTAGTATGTGTAATTGTGGTTCCCTAGAACAATAATCTAGCATAAGGTTTTGTAAGGCGCAGTTGGAAAGTGGTCCTGACTGCCAGCATAGAACGCCCGCTGTTGGACAATAAAAACAATGCAGTAAATCCAATCACGAATGTATTCAATATGAACGATAGTAGTTCCATGTGTTGCGGCCGAACATTACTCTTTGTTGTTCCAAAAATAGTTTAATTAAGGCCCAATGAGATGACTAGCATATTTTGTTTTTTCTTTTTAAAGATATACAATGTACTAAGTGATATCTGCGGCCTCTTTTTGATTTCCTTTACAGTTGACCATCCTAAACCCGGCCGTTTACATCTCTTGCAGCCACCCGAACATTGGCATATGTTACTGGATTGAGACGGCACGTTCAGTGGGTCGTTTGAACTGGAATATATTTAATCTCGTACATGGAGATCTGAACTCAAAGCCTAACGTATGTAGTTCTGAAAAATAAAGTTTTATGTGAAAAGGGAATAAAAAGATCTATATAGGTATCTCTCACGGTACAGTAAATTTAAATCGATTGTGGCAGTGTAAAATATTAAATCCTAGGAATCCTAACTTTAACAGGAAGAGTGTATAAACAACGAGAGAGAAATGTAACCATACGTGTAGGTAATAGTTAATTTAAGCTACCAGATCTTCAGAATTTCAGCGATGGACAGCTAAAGTTGACTCAGGAATATTACTTCAGCGAAATATTCATGTGAATTCGTCGCTTTATGCAGATGACGAGGTAATGATACAGACAACAGAAGATCATTTACAGCGGGCGATATTTACGTTCAATTGCATCGTACAGGACTATGGGCTACATATCTCTGTTAGAAAATCTAAAACGATGGCATTTAAGGACAAGTATCCTATATGAAGTAAGAGAGTTGTGAGTAATCAGATTTTGGATTAGGTTAGTCATTTTAATTACCTAGGTTGTGATAGCTCAAATGGAACCGATATTGATTGGGATAGTAAGATAGTAAGCTAACGAAATTTAGACGTATCTGTGGAACGATACATAGGTACCTAAAAAATAAAATACAGAAGGATACCCGAATGAAATTTTTGCAAAACTGTGGCTGTCCCCACATTTCTGTTTGCTAGTGAGACATGGACTCTTGGTAAGAGGGATGTACAGAGGATTCAGGCAGCTGAAATGATATTTCTAAGAGGGACGCAAGGTTGTTCTCTAATGAATGTATCGGAAAAGGAACGAGGATATTAGACGCGAATTAAACATTGTATCGTTGCACCAGAAGATTGAAGGCCACAGAAGGAGGTGGTGTGAACACTTGAACCGCATGCCTGATATCTGTCTACGCGTGGCTGCCTTGGGTTATCACCCTACTGGGAAGAGAGATGTTGATAGACCGATGTGGAGATGAGTTCTGGAACAGATCCAGGTCTTAATCTTTGGAATGGTAATTATGATGATATTAATTTAGCGACCAGAAAATATGCTATACAGTTTTTTGAATTTCTATTTTATTACATCTAAAGTACGTATATGGTTATTTGAAAATGTGATACCGGAAAATTTGTTGTGTAGTTTTCACTGGCAAAAAAACATTTTATTTTGTAATTACGCTACATAAACACTTCCTTATAAAGTAAATTCAATGAATTAAGTTCTATGTACATTGGCTGCTACAAATTATTTAGATACCTATAGTATATTTTCCTGCTAAGTTTGCATATTTAGTGTGATTAGGTGTGCTAGTTTCCGCCTCAAGTTTTTAGAAATTAGTAGTTAGCAGAAGAAATGTACTAAAGAAAGAAATATTAGGAAAGATTAACGAGATTAGTAAAGTTTATGGAATTTGGACTAATCTTGCACCAAACTGTAGTCTAAAAGAAACAAATTGTTGTGTTCAAAAAAGATTAAGATCAAGAAGGTTGCGGTAGGAATTACGCGTCGATTTACAAAAAAATAACTGTTGTTTCTGTAAAACAAATGTATTCAGGAAATAATGTACACATATGAAACTTGCCTATGAATTTAGCAAAACGTGTTGCGTAAATATTAGATTTAGCAATGCGTGTAAAATGTATGGATTTTTGCTAGCGCACATAGTTTAAACCCGTGATATGTACTGAAATACAAAGTCGAGGCTGTAGCTACCCTAATAGTACGACCACTACTTGAAAGGTAACTTGTGTTAACTTTTATCATATACTCAAATATAGTCTGTATACTTGCCTGTCTCCTTTCTCACTCTGTGTGTGTGTGTGTGTGTGTGTGTGTGTGTGTGTGTGTGTGTGTATACGTGCGATGTACAGCTGTGTTAAATTCAATCGCGCTGCTGCGTATGGTGTGTCCGTGCGAGCACGTTACTTGTTCACCAGTAATGTTTCACTCGCTCACGTGTTTTTCATAAAGTCATCTGCAGTCTTCGAACGTATAGTAGTATTAAACGGTTAAGCAGTACTTTCTAATGTCACACATGCTGACCTATATATTTATTCGTTTCCACACTTTCTGTGAAAGTATCAATTCACACACACACAGACACACACACACACACACACACACACAAAAGCAGACGTTTCCACTTTAATTTGTGTCAATTTTTCCGTTTGAGAGTTTTCGACACAGAGTACGATTCTAATTAGTGTTGATTATCGGCGTCTCGGATCAATTAGTTGATTTCTGAATGGTGCATATAGACGGTAACGTTGATAAATTTAACGTTACGATTTGCCTCGTACTTGTCTGAAGCATAACACGTTTTGTGCATAGAGACACTGTGCACGTCCGTTATCATTTTCAGCTGTTCAGCTGTAGGTAAAATGTTGTTTATTATGTCGCACTTGCTGTTATATTTACAACGTCTTATTGCGTTGCGTCATGGTAACACAACATACAAAGGATACGTGTCGCCTTCCGAGCGGAGCTTTACCTTAATTATAAGTCGATGAAAGTGTTGAAAGTTCATAGGTGTAATTTAAACTGGATCTTCATTTTATGTGTTTAATTTTATGATTGGGTAAGTGCTCCATCTCTGTCGTTTCTCCCCTCCATATTCATTACATTCTAAGTCATCGAAGAGGAATCTTCCTGAAAATGACAGATAGATCTGCCGCGAGACGTTGCAGACATAAAATATCGGTATGGAGAACCATACATGACTTCCATGTTCTAAGATTTATATTTAAAATCACTTTCGAAATGAAATATTTTCATAGAAACTTCTTCTTTCTTCAGCCTTAAGCACAGCACTGTGATCACTAACGTATACCACCTCACGTTAGCGTACTCGATTTTCATTGATGATGGCAGTCGATGGCATTGCCGAAACGTCTGGTTTTGCAGAAACCATTGGACCAAGGCCGAACATCCCGGGAAGAAACTTCAACAACAAACTACTTTATTGTTGTCGATAATGTAGTACACATATAAACAAGACATGACAGGTGCAGAATTTTACGTTTGTGTCTATAATATACGTATACCTTACCTATTTGACAAGAAGCAGAGCTAGATATGGTGACAAAACATCAAATAATTGGATGCTTGAGTTCTGAAGAAATGGCGTATCAAGATAAAATGGTACCCCCATGTCAGGTGGGTGAAGACTATCATCAACCTTTGTGAGGAAGAACTGTACTTTTGGATAAAATGTTTGTAGGTCGAACGAAGAGCTGGACAAAGGGAGCTGTGATCTGATTCCTGTAATGAAATTGGACTCTCGCTGCGAGTTATCGGCCGAGGGTGAATGATGCCTTTAGTGTTATCAAAGTCTTTCCTGTCAATACTATACTAGTTATTTTTCTTTTTTAAAATCGAGTCTTTCTTTCTTTCTTTCCATTCGTCTTCTGATTTCCTGAACGACGATTCTGTTCACCCGCATAATTATAAATTTCTCAGCAAAACATTTCTTTCTTAATACGTTTGTGTCTTCTGTTTAACACCCACCATTCTGATCCATGTGATAACGCTATATTCCACAAAGGCTAGTAAATAACTAGCCATCAGGGAGGTCAAAATATTTTTCAGGAGGGGCAAACGATTTTCCAGAGGAGAAAAATATTTATATATTTTCCATACATTACACACATGCACATATTAGTTTGTAATTCTTATATTATAATAGAAATAAGTACACAGATTGTATCAATTTATTAAAACATTTATTGCCTCAAAATATGCATAAAATTTAATGGCTTGTAAAAGTTAATGTTTGATCTCCATTAAGTAGTGCTCAAGTTTCCAAAGTTTTAATATCACGATGTCCGTAATCAAAACATCAGAGCAGGTTTTAATGTGTATGAGAGCACACCGTGGACAAAATTTTCAACATTCCCTATGGAGCGTTGGTCAGAGAAAAGCTGCGAATCTACAGTGTAGGTTTCACAGAACAAACACACGGAAAAGAAGGAGCGCTCCGAAGTCTCTCATGGACCCTGAGCATCTTGCAGAGGGTTCATTCTCTAAAGACGAAAAGTCTGTGTATAAACCGTTCCTCTGTAAACCACGTGCAGTTACACTGGCCAGCGATCCACAGGAAGCAAATCGCTGTCCACGCTGGAGACCTTTTCGGTTTGCACGCGTTGTGTTGGTGTGGGTTTCGACACTTTCCATTTAAAAAACGTGCAAACGTAAGAAAATAAAAATGAGTGAGGGCAGAAATAACGCGAATTGTGTGTGTGTGTGTGTGTGTGTGTGTGTGGTCAAATTAACTAAACCTACTACTTCGTTTTCGTCAGATAATTTGTAGTTACAGTTACCACACTATATGCTACATGTTTCATGTTGTGTATTATCTAATTATTTACTATTAATTAAATATTTGTGTTCTTCAAAAGTTTGATGTGTTTTTTACTTAATAAACGCTTCTCACTTTTTCACTTAACATTATTTGTTATCAGTCTTCTACATGTAGAGTTGGATACAGACCAATATAATCGGAGAAACATTTTCATTACTCTGGATCAATAGTTTTGTGAAAATGTTATGCCCTTCTGAACTGTTTCTGATTGTAAGGCTGGCATTTTCATTTGCTGAAATCTATAAGGATTGGGATTAGTGGCTCAGTGAAATATGCCGGTTGGCTACCAATCTAGAGGTCACGGTTCGATTCCTGGGTAGTGCCATAAATCATGGCGCGTTTTTCAGCCCCGGGTCGATTCAGCGCCTGTAGAAATGAGTAACTGAGGTAATATCATGGGGAAATAATGGGCTGCTGAAACGTAGTACTTGTCATTTAGAACTGACCTCCAGTGTAGCTGAATTTTAAAGTCTAATTGGTAATTATTTAAAAGTACAAGAAAAGAATACTATAAGACGCTAGAACAGAATACAGAGCGAGGTCTAAGTCGCTTGACAAATCTGCATTTGTTTATAACTATTTGTATTAAGGGAGCTAATATCCCGTCTGTACCTTACAATGGGGAAGCGGACATTCCGCTAGTAGCTAACCTATACTACATTTTGTACAATTAATGTAGGTAATTTCGAATTCATCGAATTTAAATTAGAAGTTATTAGACTAGTAACTACTAGTTAACATTACTAGTCTAGTGAGACTAGGCTATCGATAATAACGACAGTTTATATTGATTGCAATGTACAGTATTTGGTTAGAAAGTACATCATTTTGTGATCTTTAGTGTTACTGAAACATGTCATAGGAAGAGAAGGTCAATATTGGAGCCAAGGATCAAAAATGGTACTACACGGGAATTTCCGGGAATACGGGAAAGTTGGTACCCTAAGGAGGAGGCTAAGAGAAAAGATGAATGATCGTGTTTTAAAAGACATTAAGTCAGTGGGCGTGTCTAGAGTTGAAAGCCATGTGACAGGCCAGAATTGAATGGTGTTGATTGTAAAATCGAGATTGTTTTACGTTAGATAATAAGTATCACAAAATGAGTTGAGCGCTGTCAATACCAATAATTACAAGTAGATAGCATCTAAAGAGATTCGGGTAATAGTTTTAAGTATTTACCCAATGAACCACGCTGAGTTAAGGTGGACTATGTGAGACCGATAAAGGAGAGTTACAATCTTCAAGGTACACAACACAAATTGTCAACACAAGTTTAAGGTAAAACAAAGTATGATTAAATAAAATAATGTTTCTTTAATCTCTTCTCCTCCTTCTTCTTCCAAAGCGCCACAGTCCTATGTGAATCTTGGCTTCCGCCACTGTTCCTTCACTCACATATTTCTCCTGTCAAGCGCCTCCAGTTCTTGATTCCCATCCATCACAAATCTCTTGAAGCCATTGCCTTCTCAGTTTCCATATCCGCCTTACTCCCCCCAATCCTTCTGGACTTAATAAATCTTACTTTACCTCCTCCTTGGAGCACAGTATATATCTCACAGTTGTTTCTCATCTTACAAATTTCTTTTTCTTTACAGGGCCGTAAATGTTCCTTACTTCTTTTCATTCAAAAGTTTTTTAGCAGCCACTCTCTGATCCGTATTTTTTTTAATAATCTGCAAGCATTCGTGCAAACAAGTTTAAGTTACAAACTTTTATACAGACAAGTTAGTCTTACCAATATTTGATTTTATTCATCATCGTAAATTTTTTGCCGACTGGCAGGTGCCTTACTTTAGGGTTAACATCCAACAGCTCTGTTCCAGGCCTGTTAATTACTTCTCCTTTGCTATCATCATCTACCGTTGTTAATTCCTTCCCGCTTCTCCTTTTTTTCTTTCTACTACGACCCAAAAACAGTCGCATTTCCTCTTATATCATCATGTCTTATCCAGTTTCACTTCTCTTCAGGACTGTTTCTAAAAGAGTTCCTTTATTGTGTACACAACCTTCTTCTTACTCACTTGATCAAACTATTTAATTCTCTCCATCCTTCCACATACACTTATCAAAAGCTTGCAGACTTTTTCTCTTTTCCTTCAAGAAATGAAACCTACATCATGGTTGTACTTCCAAGGGAAGTAATAAAGATTTTGAGTATAGTGATTTTTGGTTGCCTTCTGAATTCTAATACTGTTGATTTCGTTAAGACGTTTGTTCGCTTTTGGGGGCAGTTTGTAGGGCCCTATCCGCAGGGGAGCAGAATGTCCTAGAACCACCACCCTCCAAGGAGGTTGTCGGCACTTAAACTGGCCGTTGTACTCCTTACACCTAATGTCTCTCGGTCGCCAGATATCATCCCTTTACATCTCTCACTATATTATGAACCGCATAATACTGTATGAGACCGAAGTTTGATCTACTGTATGCTCAAGTACGAACTACAGTATAACGTGATACGACTTCACTTATGGTTAAGTTTTATTTCAAAAGTGTATGCATGTGCTACATTATCAGTGGTCGATTTTATCAGTATACAAAAACAATTATAATTCTCAGAATAAATGTATACTTTTGGTATTGTGCTTATATCAGCACTATTGTTACCTACTGCAAACAACATTTCGCCTACCATAGACTACTGAGAATCATTGAATTAACTAATCTGCCTCCCACTTGTTTGTCCGGGCTAATGAACCGATTCAGAACACGCTCTGTTTGTAAATTAAGTTGTGTTACATTGTTGCTCTCTAACACGCTTTCTCAGGTTCTCTCTCCCTCCCCTCCGTGTATAGTCTAGTTTTACGATGATTATTGGGCCGTATCATTGGCCTTTATCGCGTCTCTCTCAGATACAATTTTTCTCACAGTGGCGGAATAATGTAAATACAATTGTTGTTAAATCGATTTAACTTCAACTGGCTCCTCCCTTCTTCTCCTCTCTCTTCCTCCTCTACCATATCTCCTTTATTCTTGATCGATGTCTCTCCCTTCTTTCGTCAGTCCAGATGGCACATATTCTCTTCTTGGGTTTTTCCTGAACACCTTGGGTAATTTTTAATTTATTTTTGAGTGGTAAGCGTTATAAAGTATATCTTTCACCCGGTATAAGGTGGCATCCTCTAACAAGTGCTAACTGCCTCCTTGGAGGGCGGATGAGCGGGTAGAGTTTAGGACACCCATTTGTCCTTGGGATGAGAAACTGTCCTTAAAGGCCGAAGAGCCAGCGAACGGTCAACGGCATAGGACCTCCAGGACTAACAATCTTGGTTGCATCTTGGATTAGCTGCAATACTGCTAACCTACCAGCAAAACTTTGGTACAGCATGGTGGAAAGTCAGGTGATGGTGGTTTATTATTATTTTTTCTGACGGTTCACGCTTTCCAGTGAACGAACCTTGAGTAGGCGTAAGTTTATACTTGATGTACTAGTTTTAATTACACATAAAGGTGACCACAGATTGTTTAGCGGTCGAAAAGTTGTGTGATAAATTTTACGATGGTTATTGTCCGACCTAACCCTTTTGATAAGCTTAAGAAGACTTTTTTAACAAGACTTTTTTGTTCATCTTCAATCAACAAGACATTGAACCAAACTTCAATTAAATAATGGGCACTGGACTTCGAAAACCTAAGCAATTCCCCTGAAGAGAGGACTCTTTTCTTTCACCTAAGGTTTACTGGCGGGAAGGGAGGCTGGTATTTTCTTCCGTTCCTAAGAGGGTTCTTTAAGTCTGTAAATATTCATTTTTAAGCACTCACTCTTATTATTTTCCATAAAAAACTGCCACAAAATACGCCTTGCCATTTTTCATTTTTAGATGATATATATGCATGAACTAATCTTATGACACACTCATTGTAAGCATATCCTAACCTAACTTATTAAAACAATAATTATACAAAAAATAAAATAAAAAAATAAAATAAAAAAATGTGTGGAGGAGAGGGAATTAGTGAAATTAGTTGCGGCTGAAATCGTAGGGCGTATGTTAAGGTGTGCGGCCAAGGCCACTACATAGGCCCTCCGAGTTCAGGACGCTCGGACATTCCCGTAGGGGGAATGTAAATACGCCACCGGGTCAGGTCTTGTGGCCACTGACACTGCGGACTTATTTCTGCGAGTGGTTGGTTGCGCCTTGTGCTGCAGTTTCTGTGCTGCAATGCATACATCTTTTTAGCATGGGTGGTGTAAGAAATTTTAAGTGATTTTTCAGAATACGGTTTGAGATGTATCAGCGCAACACTGAAGCGGTTGGAGAATTTTATTACTTAAAAGTTTAGGGCAGCTTAAAACTTTTGTGTTGTAGGCATAAACCATGTTCTTCCAAGTATGGCTTTATGCAGAACTAGTTTGTTGTCTGGAAATAGCTGACACTTTCCATTTATCAGCCAGTAAACCCGGCTTTAGGTTCGATTGTTGTTGTTATTTACCTTTATAGTTAAACGTTAAAAGCTATAGCCTAAGCTGAAAACTAAGAGCTAGAAAGTACCATGTGTAAGAAGTTCAATGTTTGTTGTGAATATGACAGGAGAAGAAGAAGAAGAAGAAGAAGAAGAAGAAGAAGAAGAAGAAGAAGAAGAAGAAGAAGAAGTAGAAGAAGAAGAAGAAGAAAAAGAAGAAGAAGAAGATGAAGAAGAAGAAGAAAAGTAGATAACAAAAAAAATTTAAGGCTCCCACAAAAATAAAAAATGTCTATTTAAAACGCTTGACAATTCTTAGCATATAGGCTACTTCTTTGTATGAAGTTACACTTCTGCGTATTCTACCATTCTATTCTGCCATTAGTTCTGCGCATAATTTAGGTACTGGTGAAATTTATTGCGTGTAATCTCAGTTATGAAAGGCAGTTATCTATGATCTGGTGCACTATGAAGACCTCGAATATGTCGCATACAACAAAATAAACCGAGAATCTAACGAATTTATTATAATTCATTGCACTATGTTAGTGTGTAGTGTATAGTGTATGGGATTACGTTATTTAGTAGTATTACGTGGTGACGGGAACGATACTCGAGGCAATACAATAACTAGATTGGCATCAATGCGCGTTGGTGCCAGTGACACGTGGAATGATTAAGAGGCCGCAGCATGATGACACTTAATACTGTGACAGAGGATTCACATTTATTTAGAATGTGAATTCGAAACGAGTTTAGGTTTTATAAACGTGTTTGAATGAGTGCAAGCCAACGCATTGTTTTCACTGATTGAAACCCTGAACTTGACTCTTGGAATTTACACCGGTTAAAAGTAGGTTCGCTTAGTTATAATTTGAGACGTTGTAACTAGAAGATAATACGCTATAATGTAGTATTCAGAAGGTTGTAACCACGAGTGAAGTTATTTCTTAAGTTTTTTAAAAACTTTAGCGATTGCGGATGAACCACACAGGATACTGTAATTGTCAGAATTTAATAGATAATTAGGTATGGTGTCTGGTTACTAATGAGTGCTCTCGAGTTCTATTGGAATCCCAGGCTGCACCAACAGCCAGGTACAATGTTCAGCCCCCCCCCTTCAGCATGTGAAAATTACTATCTGGGGAAAAAACAGACAACTTAAGCGTTTGTTGGCTACACAGTCTTCCTTGTGTACTTTGATAACTGTATTCACTTTAAGGCGGCAAAAAGATGAACTGTGCGATGCAGACAAAGACAGTTAAACGCTTGACAACAGTTTGAAAGAAACAAGAATTGTTGCAATTGCTACTATTAGTCAGGTTGTTAGGCCATGATCCACAGTTGTTGTTGACAAACGTTTCGGCTCCACCATAGGAGGCCATCATCATTGTCTGGAACAGTGTCCCCCCCGCCAATTCACCCCAGAGATGAGGTAGAGACTATGTGTTTTGTATGAGAAGGTCCACTTATATAAACTCTTATACCAGGTGGAAAGCAGCATCAAGTGCTACCTGGTTGGCTTGGGAGCGCAGTGTGAAGATCTCTCCTATATTTAATAGGAGGATTTCTTCCCTTCGATGGTGGCCGAAACGTTTGTCAACAACAAATGTGGACCACAGCTTAACAGGCCGGGTAACAGTAGCAATTTCAACAATGCTGACGCTGTGGAAGTTTAAGAACTTGCATACAACCAAGAATATTCAAAATATTCTACCAGTAAGACTAAGTGGAAGAAGAAGCAGAAGCTGAAGCAGAAGCAGAAGCAGAAGAAGCAGAAGCTGAAGCAGAAGCAGAAGCAGAAGCAGAAGAAGAAGAAGAAGAAGAAGAAGAAGAAGAAGAAGAAGAAGAAGAAGTAGGTCTATAGGTAAATATGACACAAGATGGGAACGCAATTGAAATGAATTATATCGAACACATAGAAGCATTAGAAATGAACCTAATACGTAAAAGAATTGGAAAAGTACATGGTAGCTAACACCTTTACTGTAGTATGAGACTTCACGTTTCCAGCTGCATAGCTTACTGTAGGTAGTTTTGATTCCGTTGTACGTCTTGCCAGACGTAGGATTAAACGGAACACGCTCATTGAATCTTAAACGACAGCAGACGTCTATCTACACACCGCACAATGACCTGCCAGACAGTTTCACTTTTACATGTCATCCGTGTACAAATGTTTCTAGAAACGAAGAAAGGTTGTACGTAATACGTAATCTCAGCCGAGCGAATGTGTGTGTGTGTGTGTGCGCGCGAAGTTACGCAACGAGAAACGTAATGTTTCGCCGCGCCGGAACAAGGTAAATTCAAAGAAGGTTAAAAGTTCGTGTTTTTAGTTATCTCGACCGTAGAACAAAGCCGAAATTACCGAGTGTACTCGTTCTGACATTTCGCCGCCCGGTCGCGTCACACACACACACACACACACACACACACACACACACACACACACACACACACACACACACACACACACACACACACACACACACAATTCAATCGCTTGGATTTAGTGAAAGTTGTCCGTCGATCGTCAAGGCTGTTTGCAGATAATCCTCTTCAGTTCTCTTCTTCGTCTTTTTCTCTTTTTTTCTTCTTAACTACGTCTAATTCTCGTGGTTTGGTAAATGAAGTATAGTTTCAATTGGCGAGCACGAGTTCTGCACACGACGAGACGCACATCCAGTGAGGACGTCTGTAAACAAATTTCGATCATTGCTTTCACACAAAAAATCAACAAAAGCCAAACAGGTCATACCAAAAACAATCCGTTTAATTGCCGTTACCATGGCATAACACGTAGTATGGAGTTGGCCTCAAGTGTGTAACGTGTCGCAAGAAATTAGTAGGTTACGTTATATACAATGCGGAGGTTGTGTAACCACTGTATGGTTATTGCGAGATCATATGCATTGCTCTATTGTTGTTTACGTCGGCGTCAATATAACAATTCCGGTAAACAACAAATAACCATTTATATATATATATATATATATATATATATTGTAAGTAAACGGGTACGTACGGTTCAAGTCCCCACTGTTGGGTTCGTTAATTTGTAATGGGACGAGTACGTGCGTCTCGTTATTTTCACACAATATAAGCCTATTCGTTGCTATGAACGGATATGTTCCCCTGTCTTTACTCTCTTAGGTCGTTTTAATTTACTTCAATTATTTAAATATCTGAGATATTTAGAGTTGTGGGATATAGTGATTTAATTAACTAATATTAACTTATCTCTCTAAAAAATATCAGTGTTAGTGTACTTGAAACTTAAATAATTAATGTGTTATTCTGTAATTTCGTTCAACCCTATTATACCTTGAAGAGAATTATGTATAATTTTGTATTTTAACGCTCTCTCTTTGGTGTCGGAGAATTCCGCTATAAGCGCTGTAGTACCGGGGCAACGAAACGTAGAGGTTAATTCACTGTTTAGGTTAACCAATTATTCTATACTTAGTCAGTTACTTTTTTATTCCCAACTCATTAAATAATACTCCAAATGACAAGATTTTGCAACTATACAAAGGTTCTTTATTTGTTTACTTCTTCAACATTGAATGAGATATGTTCCAACTGGCATACACAAAGGCTATAGATTGCGTGAATCGATTATTGATCAGTCAGATACTTTATTTAGATTCGTTTATATAATGTGTTTTAGTTTGTAATTAATTTAATTCAGGGTGTGAAGGTTCTTGTAACTGTGGGGAAGATTAAAAATACATAGATAAGAATGCAAGGTTTACAAATTTGAAGTGTTGTGTAGTTAATATGATTTATACAATAATAATTTACCAGACTAGAACGAAGCGAATCTTGTAGGCGGTTGTTTGATAACTTTACTATTCTGGATGATTATGCCGTACGATATTCTTTCTTCGGTTTAATAAAATGGAATTCTTGTCCTGTCCACCTCGGAAATACAGCTCTCTGGATTGATTTACAGCCCGATTGATACTCCTTCTGCAATTCCTGGATCCAAATACGTTCTTCTCTCGTCTGAAGTAATTGGTGATGTTCCGTGTATTTATAAGGTTATGAGTTCCAGTGTAGTGTATATTATTGGTTGTGATGCAGTTAACTCTTTATATTGGGTTTAATATATCGTCAACTCCTTTCGGATATGGGACAATTCAAGTCCTTCCTTGTAGAACCCAGTTATTTATTTTTTATTGTGCTATCATATTATAGCCTCGTTTGGTTAAACTGTACTGGCGTAAGTCAATGAGCTTATCTTTAGTATTTTGGTGTATTATAAGAGTATCAAATACTTTAGTATATATTCCAATTATATTAGACTATACAAGACATTATACAAGTCATTGGACATTATATAAGACATTAATATATTAGACAAATATATTAGGTTTTTTAATCTCATCACATTCAGATCATCAAAAGCAATAATTGAAAATCAACAACTTCTTCATTTCCTGTAGTCCATAGCAACCCATTATTTTTCTTCCTTTTCCATGTTTTGTATATAGTGTTTATTTCACATATTTTTTTACTATTCCTTATTAATTTGCTATCATATCGGAATATAACTTTACCGATAGTTGGTTTATTATTTTCTACACATATTCTGCTGGTTTTTTGATATGAGCCTGTTTCTTTTATATTTACTACTTTTTCGATATCAAACGTTATCAATCGATATCATGGCATTGTGGCATTATCATAATTTGTATAAATTGAGATGGTTTATTATATATCATTACTAATTTAATGTTTTTTCCTAGCTCTTCGAACCGTATTCATTAATTATTTTTAACTTATGTACCTAACCTTTATGTTATGAGTGGTTATATAGTGTTTTTGGCTGTTAGGCCTTTTATTGTATACGGACCTACCTGTGTTTATAACTGGTGAACAACTATAGCCCTTTTACATAAATTCATACATATAATCAAATCTTAACTATTAACATTTACATAAACAATTATTCTTTTCATATCTAATGACAATTTTATCTTGATCTATGGATCACATATAAGAAAATTAAAATCTATTAACGCTAACTAGCTGCTTCCCACATCATTCTATAACAGTAATTGAATAATACATCTTGTTTCATTACCTTTCATAAACTCAACAAGTAATTAGTATAACATAACATAAACTTTATCATAACATTCGTTGTCACAAAATAATATCATTTAATTCAGAATCCTTACTTGCTATTGTTATAAGGTAAATTATTGTTTCATTTTTGTTTACTTTCATGGTCATTTACTTTGACAATTTCTGTACTATTCTACTTCTTACACTTCTCATCAGTATCACATTGATTTACTTTTCACTGAACATAGATCATTAACTATTGTCTAACTTACAGGTTTGTTTATTCTCGTTATTTCTACCTTGCATCCTTATTTATCTTTATCTATAATTATAAATGTAATTATTAGACTTTTGTTTTATCATGGGGTTAGATATTGACTTGCTTCTTTATTTTGTTAATATAATATTTATGTAACATGGGTGCCAGCATTTCTGTTGCGTTACAATATATATATATATATATATATATATATATTTCAATCACTTTCTGCTACAGTCCGTTTCTTGATGTATATAATACTATAATACTTATAACTATTTTATTTATACTTAGAAAAAAAAAAAAATACATCTTGAGGAAAAAAAAAATACATCTTGAGGTAAAATAGTTATAAGTATTATAGTAATATATATATATATATATATTCAAACATTTTTTGCTACAGTCCGTTTCTTGATGTATATATTATATTTAATTTTTATATTGAATTTACCTCAAGATGTTTCTTTCCTTATTAGGTACATGTTTCGGGTACCATTTTGTACCCATCCTCAGCCTTCCGGATTTTGTGTCTGGTGAAGTACATATGTGTTGGTTGGTTGTTATTATGGCTTCCTGTTGGCTTCTGGTACTTTAAATTGGTTTTATTGTGTGTGATTGTGGTGTATGTATTAGTATTTTGTGTATTTTCGATGTTGAGTGCTTTGAAAATTGTGTCATATTTTGTATTGATTTGTATTTGTTCAGGTATAAGTTTTTTGTGTTTTAGGTTTGTATATTTGTAAATTTTCTCAAATCTTCATTATGGTGCCTATGTGTGGTATGTGTTTTATTAGTGTCATGTTGGTTATGTTTGGGAATTCATGTCCAGTGTTTATTGCATGTGTGGCCAAATTAGATTTGTATATTTCTGGTTTTTTGTATGCGTTTAGGTGTTCAAAATAACGTTTTTTCAGTTTTTTTTTTGTTTGCCCTATGTAACATTTATTGCAATCTTGGCATTCAATTTTGTATATATATACCATTGGTTGTTGTATTATCTTTGTTGTGTGGGTTATTTAATTTTTGTAGATTATTTTTGTTAGTTTTGTATGCTATTTTAATGTCTGTGTTCTTAAACAGTTTTGTTAGCTTTGTCATTTTGTTATTTATGTATGTGAATGTGGCCCATTTTTTATTATTGTTATTATTTTTGTTTCGTTCATTCTTAATTAATTCTTAATTGTTCAGTTTTTATTTTATATTTGATTTTATTTTCTATTTTGTTTACAGTGTTTTTATTATATCCATTTTCACAAGCAATTTGGTATATTATATTTCTTTCTTTGTCTGTTTCTTGTTTGTTTAGGGATATTTTGTACATTCTGTTAAATAGTGAATAGAATGCTGCCATTTTATGTTGTGGTGGGTGGTCAGAATGGTTAGGTATAATGATGTTAGTGGAAGTTGGTTTTCTGTATATTGCATATTGTAGGTGGTTATTGTATCTTGTGATGGTTATGTCTAAATAGTTGATTTTGTTGTGATTTTCTTTTTCTTCTGTGAATTGTATTTTTGGATGTATGTTATTGATTTGTTTTAATATGTTATCTGCATTTGTATTGTTATCAAGTAACAAAAATACAAAGTACATATATATTGCAACAATACATATATTTGCATATTTGCCCAGGGCGGTATGTTTGTAAATATTTAGCATAGAAAATATATGATGAACAGTTTTTAACAATATTATGCAGGATACGAATTGTCCGAAAGCGTACACTGCCCCCGCGAGTGAATACAGCGCTTGTGTGTTTGTGTGTGTGAATGCAAGCTACGACAGGCAAGAGTCTACGATAGGGTGATGCGTACGAATTCTCTGTAATCAGGTTTTAACCGGATAAAAATAAACTAATTAATACGTTTTAAACCTATGAACAAAGACTTACCCCAATTATAAAAACACCATGACATTAAGGAATTTTTAACGAATATAGTGATGTAAAAGTATTGCAGAAATTTGCAATAATAAAGACGCCAGGTAATTTAATGTTAATTACTAGTGTAATTAAATAGTAATTAATAAGTGTGTTATATGTGAGTGACCAGGAAAAAATTACTTAAACGATAATATCGCTTGTGCTACGAGGATATTACGAAATCGCGAAAATTAACCAAAAAGTGATTTGTAATTAAAGGGACGTTTTGCACAAAGTGACAATATCTAACAGGTCGAAAACAGTCCTGGACTTGACAGATTGCCGTCCAGTATAAATACCACCGACAATTTTGGGGCGGTCTCAGGCTCAAGAAATCTTCACACAACGTCACGCTGCCGGTCTGCCGACTGATCGACATCTTTACCACACACACCAAGACTTATGGAGGAACTCTGGACCATCACAAACAACAAGCCGTAGAGACAGGGAACACAACATCAGCATCATCATCATCATCAAATTCTCTGGATTCAGGACACACACGCGCGCGCGCGCAACGGTAACGTCGGCAGTACGCAGGTGATGAATAAACAATTATATTTTTGTTTGTGAATTTGTGAAAAGGACTCTTAAAAAGAAGCTTATACGTATATGAACAATAAAGACTTAAAGTTTTAAATATAATCACTGTACATACAAATAAATGGTAGTTAAAGAAAATAATTTAATTTAACAAGAAAATATAAAAATACTAATCTTCTCTTATATGTTAAAATTTGGATGTGTCAATAGAAATAAATAATAGGTTGGAAGTAAATGTTATATTTTTTTTACTTCCATATTCCTTAAGGAAATGGAAGTATGGTGATGGCAAAAAAAATCGTGTTCGAGATTATTGCAGATTCTGATTGTACTACACTCAAAACATGAAAAAAAGTCGTTTTCCGAAAAGTGTCTGTGTGTGTGTCTGTGTGTCTGTGTGTCTCTCTGTGTGTCTGTGTGTAGATTTTTTTTTTGGCAAACGATAACAGCCGCAAATTCAAACAGAATCAAATAATGTTTCGCATACAGCCCTGAATTGTAGAGTTCTCAAGACCTATTGTTTTTGGTGAGGATCGGTTAAGAGAAAGGGGTAGTTTACCTGTAACGTTTTATGTTTTAACAAGGGTATTTCCTATGGCAAACGATAACAGCCGCAAATTCAAACAGAATCAAAAGATTATTTGCATACAGCCCTAAATTGTAGAGTTCTCAAGACTTATTGTTTTTGGTGAAGATCGGTTAAGGGAAAGGGGTAGTTTACCTGCAACGTTTTTTTAACAAGGGTATTTTCTATGGCAAACGATAACAGCCGCAAATTCAAACAGAATCAAATAATATTTTGCATACAGCCCTGATTTGTAGAGTACTCAAGATCTGTTGTTTTTGGTGAAGATCGGTTAAGGGAAAGGGGTAGTTTACCAGCAACGTTTTTTTATCAAGCGTATTTTCTATGGCAAACTATAACTGCCGCAAATTCAAACAGAATCAAATAATTTTTTGCATACATCCCTGAATTGTAGAGGTCTCAAGGACTTTTGATTTTGGTGAAGATCGGTTAAGGGGAAGGCGTAGTTTACCTGCAACCTTTTACGTTTTAACAACAGTAAAGTACTTGAAAATTCATTTAAACTTTTTCAAACAATGGTAATTGTTAAAAATAAAATAATTTTGTTGCCAGGGAATAAAATTATAATTTTTTCATTTTAATGAAAATTATGTATGAGTTAATATCTTTATATATATAATTCTTCTGTACGTGTGTATATCACTGAACTGAACTCCTCCATGTATAAAATAATATATCGTTCGTGGCAGGTAAGCATATATCAGTTATGTAATGTTTACATTTCCATTTTATTATTATGCCTACAGCAATAAAAAGGCAGGTAAGACACACACACACACACACACACACACACACACACACACACACACACACACACACACACACACACACACACACACACACACACACACACACACACACACACACACACACACACACACACACACACACACACACACACACACACACACACACACACACACACACACACACACACACACACACACACACACACACACACACACACACACACACACACACACACACACACACACACACACACACACACACACACACACACACACACACACACACACACACACACACACACACACACACACACACACACACACACACACACACAATTCACGTTATTTCTGGCCTCACTCATGTTTATTTTCTTACATTTGCACGCTTTTTAAATGGAAAGTGCCGAAACCCACACCAACATAACGCGTGCAAGCCGAAAAAATGGACATCAATTTGCTTCCTGTGGATCGCTGGGCAATGTAACTGCACGTGTATACAGAGGAACGATTCATAGACAGACTTTTCGTCTTTAGGGAATGAACCCTCTGCAAGATGCTGAGGGTCCATGAGTGACTTCGGAGCGCTCCTTCTTTTTCGCGTGTTTGTTCTGTGAAACCTACACTGTAGATTCGCAGCTTTACTCTGAGCAACGCTCCATAGGGAATGTTGAAAATTTTGTCCACGGTGTACTCTCATACATACTAAAACCTGCTCTTGTAACGTATTGCCGCGTTACAAATCCAGGGAACCCATCTTAACTGACGTCTGCCAATTACATGGTCTGCCTACGTTGTAACGAACTGTATTTAAAGTCAAATTAATTGAACAAATTACTCACTATAAGTATAAGGAAACAAGGGAAGGTATTTTACTGATTTATGCACTCATTTTCATGTGTAACAAGACGACTTCTCTTTATTAACAACAGTTACTAAAAGATCCCATGACATCATTAATTAAACCTGCTCTGATGTTTTAATTACGGACATCATAGTATTAAAACTTTGGAAACTTGAGCACTACTTAATGGAGATCAATCATTAACTTATACAAGCCATTAATTTTATGCATATATTTTATATATATGTGTACAACGTTATCGGCAACAAAGAAGTAGTTTTTGTTAAAATTCCTTCCCGGGATATTTGGCCGTAGTCCAATGTTTTCTACAAAACCAGACGTTTCGGCAATGCCATCGACTTCCATCATCAGTGAAAATCGAGTGCGATAACGTGAGGTGGTATACGTTAGTGACCACAGTACTGTGGTTAAGGCTGAAGCAATAAGTAGAAAGAAGTAGTTTTTATGGTAATATTTCATTTCGAAAATGATTTTAAATATAAATCTTAGAATATGGAAGTCATGTATGGTTCTCCATACCGATATTTATTTTGTTTATAGCAACATTAATTTTATTCTTAAGATTGAATATTTAATTATTGTGCAACTACATATATTTGACGCAACGAGGATAAAAAAAAATCCTGCGACCTGGCCGGTGTAATACACTTCATAGTTGCGTTGAGTACATGGTAATGTATTTGTGTGAATTTTTGAAATACTTGTAACGTTGCAATATATAAATCGGTTCATAACGTTATCCTACGTATTCCGATCCCTAGTCTCCATTGGTCTCGATCTAACCAAGATTCTTCTTCCAATTCCCGGTCTCTCATTACCCGGTTGATGCCTTCTCTCCAACTCAACCTAGGTCTTCCTCTTCGCCTACGACCGTATGGTGCCCATCTCAAAATTTGCTTGGGGAGTCGATTATCCGGCATTCTTTGTACATGCCAAAACCATCTTAGCTGTTTTGTTTTTATGTCGTTGACAATAGAGTACTGTACCCCCATTATCTCCCGGATCTGACGTTTCTTACCTTTTCCAGTTTTGACCTCCCTGCTGCTCTTCGCCAATAATCCATTTCAGTAGCTTCCAACAACTTTTCTGTTGTTTGTATTATTGGCCATATTTCACACCCGTATGACGTAATTGGTTTCACAATTGTACTGTATATACGATGTTTATTTTGTTTTGATATTTGTTGGTCCCACAATATGTTGTTCAGCAATGCTATTGATTTTCTTCCCAAGTTATTTCTTTCTCTTATCGCTTTATATAGACTACGATCTTGTGTAACTGTTGTTCATAGATATTAATAGCTACTGCAATTTATTATTTCTTGTTCGTCTCCTAAAATTAAATTATTTCTGTTCCCCACCAATGAAAATATACTCCTTTTTCTTTGTGTTTACTTCAACGCCCCATAGCTTATATTCCTCTATAAGTTTTCGTGTCATGTATTCCATGTCGTGATAGTCCTGCGCTACCACGACTTGGTCGTCAGCGAAACACAGTGTGTACACTGTGTTGTCAATTAGAGGTATCCCCATTTTGCGGCATTACTTTTTCCAGGTTTTGAGGGCTTGTTCCAGGTATATTTTAAAAAGCGTCGGTGAGAGACAACATCCCTGCTTCAGGCATTAATCTAATAATAAAAAACAGCAAAATTAGCTCAGATATTAATATTATATAAATTTCGGTATCGATAAATGTGCTAAGCTCCCTGCTAGCCGGGAGAGGATAAAAGAGAAGCATAAATACAGATGCGCTGACAAACTGAAATGTCGACATTAGGTGACAGTGAAACGTAACCCGAAGAAGATTAACAGATTACACTGACTGTTGTTACGAGAACAGGACTTTCAAAAGGAAACTTGGCACTTAATCTGGCTAAACTGCGATTCAATGCTAAAAATATAACAAACAAATACAGTTCAGAAATCAGTCAGCCTGGAACCGTGCCGAGTAATAGGCCAATAGAAGCACTGTGTTATACACGTTTGTCCGCGCAATGTATTCTTTATCGAAGTCTCACTGCTAGTGTCTTATACAATATACTTCTCATCCGCTCAACCAGTTTGCCGTACATATTTACTTTTTCATAAATTAATTCCTTCTATCTACTTTACAAAGCTTGTACAAATGTTAGCGTCAATATCTGAGCCGTTCGGCGCGTTTCTTAAAATTCAAAACAATGAATAATTAACAATATATTATACTTCTGTCGCTAAAGAAACTCATTAGCAGGGTTGTTACCACTGTTAGCAGGCAATATGTAAAGTATTTCTGTCGATATAAAAAGTAATGTTAAGTACCATTTGTTTTACAATTCTTTTAAATTTAAATATCTACGACTGAGTTGAAAAAATCTAATCAGAGCTAACGCAATACCAGAAAATACAGGCAAAATATCAAAAAGTAGACTCCCATGTTTTATAAACTCAAAAGTAAGCCGTAAGATAATAATTCGAAATTTTACATTCGTTACACTGTTAACATAGAATCATTATAGGCCTAAACTTAAGAGCAATAGTATATTAAGTGGTAACTGAGGCTGTAATGAGCCTTCTAGTACGATTCAAGACCACAAGGATTTTGAAGAGTGTTAACTATATTGAATTAAGATTAACCAAGAAAACAATAAAGGTATAGTGTATAGTGAATAATATTATGTGCATACACAAATACACGCGTCTGACTTCTTTGGGACAGGTGCGACGTGTTTGCGACGAATTCCTTAACAAAACATAAAGAAAACATCATTACGATAAATTTTGTTTATTTATAATTTTGCAGACTTGTGACTAATAGTTAATACAAAAAGTGAATAAAAGTAAAGGCATTATTCAGTTTTCCCACAAACGATTGTTGCTCGTGCATTAAACTTATCGTTGTTTACGTTGTCTTCTGATTCTTTCGCGCTGTTTGGCGTTGAATTTCTCTCATTTTCCCACACGAGTTTATTACGGCATTTTGTTAGATTACTCATTAATGCCTACAGAAGAGTTTAGTGGGCAGATGGCTAGATTAGGATTTATTATGAAGAATAAACATATAACGTATTAAAGTTTTACCCATAAAAAACTTTGTGTTTCGAGTCGATAGTGATTTAATTATACTGTATTTAGTTAAACAACGGACACGCCATGGACAACGAAACCCAAGAATATAATGTTTAGTCAAGTATAATATGTAGACTAAATAAATAAATAAATAAATAAACACGGTTAAGTGTGTGTGTGTTTCTTTGGAGTAGGTGCCACGAGTTCACAATGAGATATCTAACAAAACACAAGTAAAACAGCATACATTTAAATTTTGTTTGTTTATATAAATTTTGTCTGTTTTAGACTTCTGATTAATAATAATTAATGCAAAGAGTGGAAAAATGTAAAGGCATCATTCAGTTATCCCACAAACGGTTGTTGTTCGTCCATTAAGTTTATCATTGCGTTGTCTTGCGATTCTTCTTTCCAGCTGTTCGCGTTGAATTTCCCTCGTTTCCCCACATGAGTTCACTACGGAATTTCGGTAAATTACTGCTTAATGCCAACTGAGGAGTTTATTGGCAATATATGTAGAGGAGTCTAGATATTTAAACATGAAATTTTACATTACATGGGGTTAACGTGATTGTTCTTGTAACTTAAAAAACCCACACGAACGGTGCCCGAAGCGGGTATTTAAGTGGACACCGCCCAAAAGACAGAACAGAAGAAGATCGCGAATATATTGGAATGTTAGTTCCAATAAACGACACCTGTTTATTTAGCGGTAATTTATTTACAACTCTACGTGTATTTTTACTTCCATGTTCCTTAAGGAAATGGAAGTATGGTGATGGCAAAAAAATCGTGTTCGAGATTATTGCAGATTCTGATTGTACTACACTCAAAACATGAAAAAAAGTCATTTTTCGAAAAGTCTGTCTGTCTATAGATTTTTTTTCTATGGCAAACGATAACAGCCGTAAATTCGAACAGAATCAAATAATTGTTTGCATGCAGTCCTGATTTGTAGAGTACTAAAGACCTGTTGTTTTTGGTGAAGATCGGTTAAGGAAAAGGGGTAGTTTACCTGCTACGTTTTATGTTTTAACAAGGGTATTTTCTATGGCAAACGATAACAGCCGCAAATTCAAACAGAATCAAATAATTTTTTGCATACAGCCCTGAATCGAAGAGTTCTCAAGACCTTTTGGTTTTGGTGAAGATCGGTTAAGGGAATAGGGTAGTTTACCAGCAACATTTTATGTTTTAACAAGGGTAATTTTTAATTTTTTCTATGACGAACGGTAACTGCCGCATATTCAAACAGAATCAAATAATTTTTTGCATACATCTCTGAATTGTAGTGATCTCAAGGCTTTTTGATTTTTGTGAAGATCGGTTAAGGGGAAGGGGTAGTTTACCTGCAACCTTTTACGTTTTAACAACAGTAAAGTACTTAAAAATTCATTTAAACTTTTTCAAACAATGGTAATTGTTAAAAATAAAATAATTTTGTTGCCAGGCAATAAAATTATAACTTTTTCATTTTAATGTAAATCATGTATGAGAGAAAATATATCGTTCGTGGCAGGCAAGCATATCTCAATTATGTAATGTTTACGTTTCCATTTTATTATTGTGATTACTGGAATAAAAAGGCAGGCAGGACATACACACACACAATTCGCGTTATTTCTGGCCTCACTCATTTTTATTTTCTTATGTTTGCACGCTTTTTAAATGGATAGTGTCAAAACCCACATCAACACAACGTGTGCAAGCCGAAAAGGTGTCCAGCGTGGACAGCGGTTTGCTTCCTGTGGATCACTCACCAGTGTAACGGTTCATAGACAGACTTTTCGTCTTTAGGGAGTGAACCCTCTGCAAGATGCTCAGGGTCCATGAGAGACTTCGGAGCGATCCTTCTTTACCACGTGTTTGTTCTGTGAAACGTACACTGTAGATTCGCAGCTTTACTCTGAGCAACGCTCCATAGTGAATTTTCAATTTTTTTCCACGGTGTACCCTCATACACACTAAAACCTGCTCTGATGTTTTGATTACGGACATAATAATATTAAAACTTTGGAAACTTGAGCACTACTTAATGGAGATCAAACATTAACTTTTACAAGCCATAAATTTTATGCATATTTTGAAGCAATAAATGTTTTAATAAATTTATACAATCTGTGTACTTATTTCTGTTATAATATAAGAATTACAAACTAATTTGTGCATGTGTGTATGTATGAAAAATATATAAATATTTTTCTCCTCTGGAAAATTGTTTGCCCGTCCTGGAATATTTTGACCTCACTGATGACTAGTTATTTACTAGCCTGTGTGGAATATAGCGTTATGACATGGATCAGAATGGTGGGTGTTAAACAGAAGACACAAACGTATTAAGGAAGAAATGTTTTGCTGAGAAATTTATAATTATACGGGTAAACAGAATCGTCGTTCTGGAATTCAGAAGACGAATGGAAAGAAAGAAAGAAAGAAAGACTCGATTTTAAAAAAGAAAAATGACTAGTTTTTATTAACAGGAAAGACTGATAGCACTAAAGTCATCATTTACCCTCGGGTGATAACTCGCAGCGAGAGCCTAAGTTCATTACAGGAATCAGATCCCAGCTCCCTTTGGCCAGCTCTTCATTCGACCTACAAACATTTTATTCAAAAATACAGTCCTTCCTCACGAAGGTTGTCACCCACCTGACATGGGGGTACCATTTTAGCTGTTACATAATTTTATTCAGAACTCAAGCATCCACTTAGTTAATATTTAAATGATTTTAAATATAAATTTTAGGACATGGAAGTCATGTATGGCTCTCCATACCGTTTTTTATTTACCCTTTGTAATTTGTAACCGTATCCCTATCATTCTCATAACAAACATTACTGCCAAAATAATTACAATTATTCATTGGCTTAATTATCGTGTCGTTCATCACAGTCTTCGTCCTCATATAGTTTTCATAAGAAGGCCATGATTCGATTACATTTCAGATTATATTCTTTGTGCACATTATGTAGCCAATAGATTTCCCTTTGCATAAGTTTGTCGTTCCCGGCCAAAAGTGCCATCGTCTGCATAGAAGATAGTGCTCAGAACTGTCAATTTCTAACACTAATGTAAATCTGAAACGAGCTTTACGTTTGCATAATTCGTTTGAGTGTAACGTAAACATCACATATTCGTATATGTAAGATTCTACACGCCATACATACGCGCGCGCATGTGAGTGAAGGGAGTTCTGGTTGCGTCCCAAGTTGAATTGTCCTCTTTTCCCCCGATGAGTTTACGATGACATTTCGGCAGCTCTATCGCTACCATACTCAGGTTGAGAGCTCCTTATTGTCCTAGACGGAATATTCGGAGAAACAAAGCCGAAATGAATTGCGGTCGTGAAAACCCTACAATAAAGCAAATACTTCGTCAGGAGGACGAAGTAGAAGAGAAGGGGCATTTAGTCGATTCTAACGGAGAAGAAGGCAGCTCCTAACAACTTTATCCTTAACGGGATACATAAAGGGTCTCTCCGTCTCTCCGACCCCACGCGTCATCTGTAACTATCTAGGGTATCATCAACTTCGTATCCGAGTGTTTCCACGTTTTCCGCACACTGTCTTTGCGGTCTTCCTTTCGGGCGGTCATATTCCATAAATTGAACCAACAGAATACTCAGGGACCATTGTCATAACCTTCTCCTGAATATTAGCACCATATCATCTGCATGTAGCAATGCCTGGGTTCAAATTGGTCTTAACCTCCAATACTCCACTGTGGCTCTATGTCTCTTGTATATTTGTGTAGTTGATGCAAATACAGTAGATTATGAATAGTAGAGGACACACGTTATTGCCTTGTTTGATGAAGAGGAGAATTTGTCTGTAGTGAATTTTTAAAATGCAAACAATAGTTCAAGAAATTTAATTGTTAAATTTGTGTGTAACAAAAAATGTAGTTAAGTTTGTAAATAAATTAATTGACAGAAATAAGAACTAAAGTATAACGTTGTTATTAATGTTTAAATGAGATCATTTAAGGAAAGCAGAAAACGAGGGTCGCCTGAGCCGGGATAAGAGGATTAGCTGAGTGGTTGAGTGTCGCAGCCCGCTTTAAGCTGGACTCACCCCACCGATGCGGCGTTTGTACTGTGTACTTTAAGTTGAAACACAAGTCAAGACGGCAGCATTTGTCTGCAATGGGTATAAATATACTTCCACAATGTGAACTTATCCTGTAGTATGCAACGTGTTCAAAGATCTAAATAAGGGAAATAAAAAAGAGGGTGGTAAATAAACTGCGAGTAAGACGCAAGTAATGTCTGTAAATAAAGTCTAACCCTGGTAACTTAGAGTTGAAGGAAAATAATTTATTTTCGAGTTATCGTAATTTCGACTTGCATAGTAAAACATGCAACGGCTCATATGGGCTCTATTCTAATGAACTGAGATTCTGTAGTAAGTATCCCAGTGAAGGAATCATTATCCCTAGAGTTATTATTCCTACTTGGAGAACAGTTGACGGATTATGTTTGGCCCTACTAAAATACATAACATATACATACTTTTTTTTAAGAGGGAGAAAATGTTTTATGCCCCGTCAGCGAAAACCGTGGTGTGTCATCTGATGTGTGGGACTTTCACCCACTAAAAAACAGAAGCTAATTTAGGCATTCATATCCATGCTGGAACCACTTAACGTATTACTTCAGGATGGAGCCTGTTGCGCTCTTATCGGGTCCTTCTAGTTGCCTCTTAACGTTTACTGACCGTTGGGTGTAAGTTGGGCCTGTCTTTTCTTTTATAGTAGGCCCCACTGAACAAATACAGAAATACGGTCCCATTCCGCCTTGCCTTGAAGCATAATCTCAGCTGCGCTGTAAGGCGTGAACTCCTCGAGCTCCTTCGCCAATGCCATCTTCTCTCTTATGAAGTTGCAGCAGATGAAAAAGGTGCGCAAGGCATCTTCGTGTGGAGAGTCACCACACTGGTATGCTGGGCTTTGCACCTTTTCCATTATGTGGAGGTAGGCATTAAAATTGCCTTGGGCACTGAGCAACTGTGTCAGATGGTGGTAAACCGCACCATATTGTCTGTCGATCCGTTCCTTCAAGTTAGATGTGAGCCTTAAGGTCAGTCTTCCTCTGACCTTCCTATTCCATCGATCTTGCCAGTGCCGGAGAGTGGATTCTATGGCTTCATGCTTTGCCGCACCCCTTCCAATTACAATTCTTCTTTCTAAGAAATGCTTTCGCTCTAGAGCCAACAGGTTTACGGGGAACTACTGGCTCTGGCGGTGTGCATTACGCTAGAAAACATTAGTGTTCTCTATACAATGTCGTAATATATTATGTTTTTTGAAATATTATTTTGTAAAACAGAGAGTAGAAATATACGTAGAATGAATGTCTTCTGCTACAAAGCGATTGTGTGGGGATAATAAAGTAGCAAGGCATAAATTGGAAACTTTCGGTGTCGGAACTGTCAATGAACATTTTGTTGTTGTATTTCATTGAATTAGGAAAGAAGGAATCGGTCACGATGATCGATTGACACGTCCTGTACTTATTTCAAATCGCAGTACTGTAGTTAAGAAGTAAGCAGCCTACTATAATTTGTTGGGTACTAATAAGTGCACGTGATAATCTAGCGCCACGTAAAAGGATGTTATGTGCCGTTTAATGAAACATAACTAAACTCTCTTTCTAAATGAACTACACTGGTTTTACGTTGTTTTGTTTTGTCAGTCGTAATTTTTTTGTAAAGTAGGTTTAGATTATACCAAAAAAATATGTTAGTACAGATACAGTATCGTATTTTTCAAAGTGAACATACAGTTGTTGTAATGAACAATGATAAATAGAGTAAATAATACAAAGCTTTAGTGCGTATTTATCTGTGAAATTTATTAAAAAATGATACCAAACAGTGTCTATTTATGTGGAATAAAAAATATTAAGGTATGTAAATTTGTCTTTTATTAACCTAAGTAATAAATTACTGTTTAACCGTACTCTAAAGAAAAACTTTAGGTTTAATATTTGATCTCATATTCCTCTTATTAAGATTCGATAATTGAAACCGTACCGGGTACCAGTTATCGACTCACCGCTGTACACAAACTATTGTTTGACTGTACTCATTGTAACATAATTATTAACGACTGACTACACACTACAGAGAATTTTCCTTTTATTTTTAGATACGAGTACGGAAAATTTAATATGTATTCGATAGGTTTTTGTTAACTCGAAAGAAAGTTGCCGAACGTTTTTTTATCAGGTAATCGATAATTTGGCTAATATCATACTATTTTGAAGAAGTAACAACATATAACCACAACATATAACATATAACACAACATATAACATATAACACAACATATAAGCTTTACGCCAGAATAGTAAATGGATGATTGAAACCAATTACAGAGGTATTATTGTTAGAAGAACAGAACGGCTTTCGAAAAGGAAGGTCGTGTATAGATGCAATTTTTTACTCTTAAGTTGATAATTGAGAAAAGTAGAGAGTTCAACAGGGAAACGCATCTTGCTTTTGTAGATATAGCGAAGGCTTTTGATAATGTTAGGCGATCACTACTATGGAATATCATGGAACGAAAAGGTTGTCCCACACAATTAATTGCAGTGCTCCAAAGCCTATGTAACAGAACTTCCATTAACCTAGATTTAAATGGTAGGTTGACAGAGGATATTCCTACAAATAAAGGTGTTAGACAAGGGTGTCCTATTTCACCGACACTTTTTAATATTTATATCGACGACGTCTTACGACTATGGAAGACTAAGGTTGACTCAGGAATACAGCTTCAAGGAGATATTTATGTAAATTCCCTACTGTACGCAGATGATAAGGTAATAATACAAGAAACGGAAGACCAGTTACAAAAAGCAATATTTACACTTAATACTATTTTGAAATTATTAATTATGGGCTGAGGATCTCTGCCGCTAAATCAAAAACCATGGCGTTTCTAGGTAAACGTCCCATTAAAACAAAAATTGTAGTAGACAACCAAACTTTGAAACAAGTTTGTGATTTTAATTATCTGGGATATAACATCTCATACAACGTTGATGCCGATTGGGTTAATAAACTATCAAAGTTTAGATCCATCTGTGGGACAATTCATAGAAAGTTACGGAATAAAACTCGGAAGGAAACCCGTATGAAATTTTATAAAACAGTAGCTGTTCCGACATTCCTTTACGCAAGTGAGACACGGACCCTCGGTAAAGGGGAAGAAAAGAAAATTCAGGCTGCCGAAATGAGATTTCTGAGAAGTGTCCAAGGATTCTCCCTTCTGGATAGGAGAAGAAACATAGACATTAGACAAGACTTAAAGATCCAGTCTTTAAATGAGACGATTAAGAGGAGATGGTGTGGACCGAATGCCAGACACCAGATTGCCAGTGGCAGCTTTCAAGTACAAGCCGAGTGGAAAGAGAGATGTTGGTAGACCGAGGAGGAGATGGGTTCCGGAACAGGCCAACTAGGGCCTAATCCCTGTAGTGAAGATGATGATGATGATTTGAAGAAATAATTATTTTTAGATTATGACTGTTTATGTTATGACTGTTATGATTATGAGGGTTTGGTCGACTATTACCATCGTTAGATTTACTTACACCTTACTTAAATGGTTAAATTTTCTAACTATTACAGTAAGGTAGAATATTTGAGTTACTTACGTCGTTCAAGTGGAAGTAAATTTGAACGATTATAATATTTCGATCAAATGCTTCCGGCAAGTTTACATACAGTTGAAACTTAGGTTTAGAGATCGTATACCTAATTATTATTTTTCTACTTGAAAAGGCTTTAATTTGAGAGAGAAGGGGAATAAAAGAATTTTAAATAAGTAAGCTTTTCGGGCTGAACAGATTGACTGTGTAACAGTCGTACTAGATTCAGAACAGTGATCTCTGACACACATACACACACACATGTACGCTTATTTCGGCCTTTATCGGATTTTTGTCATATTCGTTGCCATCGTTGGTTTAGAAGGGATCTCAGTCTTAACTTTCAGACGGTGAGCTGTACCACTGAACCTATGCACTTGCCGTATCCCAGACTGGCGAATGAGGAACCAAACAGATTAAAAACAATTATTACGAATTACATTTCGGAACAAGAAAATCACATTAACCACTTGGATATTGGATATGTTCTGGTAGAGGAAGGGATTAATATAACAAAATAAATTACATAAATAATGTACGGTTCTGTGTACAGGACAAAGTGCGACTAGATACTAACTAATACTAAATTTATGAACGGTAGCGTCACCTGTGTTATTGCACGCCGATGAGACATGGGTTAGTCAGTGAGAGCACAGAAACTGGAAACAAAATACAGTCCTCCGAAATAAATTTTCTACGAGGCGAGTAAAGATGACAGAAAGGCTAAAGGTGACAGAATTTAAAAACAAAGCATTCGCGACGAAAGACATTATATACAATATTAATTTAAAAAATAAAAGATTGTGGGCGAAATCGGAAGGAACGCACAGAAAGGATAAGTAATATTTAAGGAATGCTTGAATAAAAAACTTAGGACAACCAAAGAAAGGCTAGTCAGACACGTGAAGAGGGAACAAGAAAATGCCTAAACCTTGCTGCGAAGAAAGTGACGATGATCATGATAAACAAAGGTATGGAAACCTAAATGCAATTTAGGTTTTGGTTTACACGTGTTCAACAAGTTTATGTTTATTGCAATAACGAAGCGTACGGTTTGGAACGGACACAGGTGAACGTACAGCACACTATTATTTTTATTTAGCTGTATGGGATGCTTCTCTGTCAGATATCTTCGCAGTGTGTGTGTGTGTGTGTGTGTACGCGCCGTCGCGCGAATCCTTTCACTCAATCAGCATTTTTCTGTTAACTTCGACATTTTTGCGTAACTATATCTCCACTAGCGGGAGCGACATGACGTCTCTGATAGGTCATAAAGAAGAACCGCACAACGCGGTATCGAGACGTTAACACACACACACACACACACACACACACACACACACACACACACACACACACACACACACACACACACACACACACACACACACACACACACACACACACACACACACACACTTATAAGTACAGTTGGTAGCATCACCTTTTGCGATTCCGCACAGAATAGCTACAATCGGTTATTTTAATATTTCCTATCAATGCTGTACTATCATTATCCCACGTTCTCTATACCATGTATGCGGATACTGTATAATTTTCAACAATTTCTCATACAGCTGATAGCCGTAACACTTACGTGATCTGTGACGTAACTATTTGTGTACACATTTTACCGCATTATGTAATTGTTTCACGTATGCTAATGACCCGTCGTACAAACTAGAAAGTTCACACGTCGTCGTTGCCCGAATTACCTCCGCTCATTCATCTCTGAATCACTCCGTCTGTTTGCTTTGCAATTTCTCCCCTCCCCTCCCACCCTTTCTCTCTCTTCGCGCGATCTTTTCCTCTTTTAAGTTCATTTTCTCCAGTGACCTACACATTTTTTGTTTAATTTCTATTTCTCCTCACGTAATTCTGCCTCACGGCGCTATCGTTTTATATTTAACAACTTTATCAAGCTGCTGTGGACCCATAGTTACAGGACTAGGAAGCGTTGTGCACCAATGAGTTTTCAGATATGCATCTGTGTGTGTGTGTGTGTGTGTGTGTGTGTGTGTGTGTGTGCGCGCCATTTTGTGTACATGACATGCATATTTTCTATCCCCCATCTTCATTCGAAAATATTTTATAACCCATATCTATATTAGAAATCAGTGAAAACTAAATTTTTTACGTGTAACTTAAAGCCTATTCACTGAAACCGACGAAGTTATAAAACTGAAACATAAAAATAAATTTGAAATAGAAGCAATAAAGAAATCCAAATGTCGCATCACATTGAGAACGCTTGTCACATTTTCATTTTTCATTAAATTAAAAAATCAACGTATATTTCGTATTCGCGCCCGACACGCATGTTTGGTTCAAAAACTCTTCCTATCAATTACGTGTGCGAAGTAGCGTCGTCGCTCACGGAAATAGGAAATCCTTTTCCGGCTTATAATCGTACGATCATCTCTTCTGCTGTCTACTGTTTTTATCTGTTTTCAAATCTTCCTATCACGGTTTCCTTAAGGTAGTTCAAACCTTTTAATACTTGCACTTTTGTTTACCCGATATGATTTAGACCAAATGTAAAGCGTATATCTTTTTATCTTAACTTATAATCACAGTAGGAATCGTATAAATACATCGGTAATAAATATTTACCGATTATATTGACAAACTATTACTTAAAATGATATCGTTTATAATGACAATGGCATCCCGGGTATAGTGGCCACATTTCTTGTGACTACTAAGAAAGTATTATCTACTTATTTTATGAACGGATCATCCAGTTAACTTGTGGAAACTTGGGTATTTGTCATGAGTGAGAGCTGTAACAATGATAGAAAGGAATAAAGTGTCTTTTATGATTACTACAAATTGCTTTATTCATTTTAGATTTTTAACTGAAATTCAAACAGCAACTGCTAATCATGAAGAAAGAATGCAAAGAAATAGGATTTTGCGAAGGTGAATGAACCCATGGCGTGGGATTTTGAGAAAGTTATTCGGACTGAGTTCCGATTAACAATTCTGAGCTGGTGCAAAAAAAGTTGGTGTTATAATCTGTAAGCTTAGAAGAAGCTCTCCGTGAAAAGGATGGTAACGTTATTAAAAATGTATTATTATTACACTGCACACGGTATAAATGTTATTTTTTTTTATTGTGTACAAAGTACGAGAAAGGTGCTAAACTTAGCGTTAGCGACTTTACGTTAGATTAACTATAACCTAAGCCATTTACCACCTTACGCATTACGAGGATTTTAAAACACAATTATGAAGATCAAAAGATTACGTTTCCTTAAGTAAGTAAGTGAATAAACATATTACTATTAAGTGGATAACGATCATGGTGGAATTAAATTGACACCGGACGCAGTAAAGCAATACGTTTTATTATGACTCTAGTAACTATTATATTACCCACTTTCTTTAGTGACTAAGTTATTATTATTTAGCAATTACCTTTATTATTAAACTTTTAAGTTAAATTATTAAACACTTAATTCAGTAATCGTTTTTACACAAATACGATTTGTTAATTGTTCATTAATAACAATAAACGACAAAATTACTGAACGTGTTCAACATCAACATCATTTTGTCACGGTTAGACAAACGCACCTACTCCGACATCCATCGTGGGCCTATAACTCTTCTGTCTTTTCAGCAATATGGCATTCTTTGATATTCCGCATTCCTTTATTCTCTCCACATAGCACGCCATTTCTGAAATCCTTTTTCTCTTCTCTGCACTATTTTTTATAACTAGAGTTGCTTATTCAATTAACTCTTCAATTACAACACGATGTCTTCTAGTACAGTTTTCAACAACTCCTGAAAATTTTTTTCCTGCAGTATGTGATATAATTTTTTTTTTCAGTAATCCCTGCCTGACAACCGTTGGCACGGCCCGACTGCTTTAAATGATTTTTGAAGCTTCAATGTAGTATATCGCCTGTTTAATTGTTCAAATTTCTTTTAAGCAAACCACATATCGATCCAAGTTTATAATTGGTTTTACTGCCGTCATTATTGTAATCGTGTCTCCTATTGCAACGCAAGAATTTATAATGTTATAGTTGTTTAATAGTGCAATCGTCTATTAAAATGTTTTGTCCTTATCGGGTCTTTTCCGGGAAATGCCGTAGTATTAGTCTTTGCTAATGACATTAAAGGTTTTTTTTTAGTATCTCTATTACCATTATTAATGTTTACAACGTTTGTTACATTCAGAGCACTGGGTACTATTACCTGCTCACCACATACTATGAGCAGTGGCAACTTAAGGTTTAATAATGTCCTTGTTATATACTTAATTCAACAAAAAACATGATATATAATTACCTTAATATCCACTTTAGTGATACACAGTTTCGCCACTGATGACGCGTTTCGGGACTAAGTCCCATCCTCAGATACATTTAATTAATAAACTAATTAATCAACTTTAATTTAATTAATCAACAAAAAACAATCTTTCATAGGCCCAGTTAGCTCTTATCGCAACCAATTTTGTCACAATTTATTGTGCAGTCCCTGAAACCTAATGCAGACTATACTAAATGCTAACATATAGCCTACTAGAATTAGACCTTTAACATTTCAAAATTAACCCCAACTGAAATAATCTTTTATTTATTTACTTATAAGGAAATTTAAGTTTGGTAATTGCGAAAAAAATCATGTTCGAGATAAGGGCTGATTCTGAATGTACTACTCTCAAAACATGAAGAAAAGTAATTTTTCGAAAAGTGTCTGTCTGTGTAGCTGAATGTCTGTGCGTCTATGCGTCTGTGTGTCTGTGTGTCTGTCTGTGTGGCTGTATGTCTGTGCGTCTGTTTGTCTGTGTGTAGAATTTTTTCTATCGCAAACGATAACTGCCGCAAATTCAAACAAAATCAAATAATTTTTTGCATTTCTGCCTGAGTTGTAGAGGACTGAAGGCCTATTTATGTTGGTGAAGCTCGGTTAAGGGGAAGGGGTAGTTTACCTGTAACGTTTTACGTTAACAAGAGTAAAGCACTTGAAAACTGATTTAAACTTTTTCAAACAATGGTAATTGTTTAAAATAAAATAACTTTGTTGCCAGGCAATAAAATTATAATTTTTTCATTTTAATTTAAATCATGTATGAGAGAAAATACATCGTTCCTGGCAGGCAAGCATATCTCAATTATGTAATGTTTACGTTTCCAAAGTTTCATTATTGTGATTACCACAATAAAAAGGCAGGCAGGACACACGCGCACACGCACACACGCACGCACGCACGCACGCAAGCAAGCAAAAATCACGTTATTTCTGGCCCACTCATGTTTATTTTCATACATTTGCACGCTTTTTAAATGGGAAGTGCCGAAACCCACACCAACACAACGTGTGCAAGCCGAAAATGTATCCAGCGTGGACAGCGATTTGCTTCCTGTGGATCGCTGGGCAGTGTAACTGCACGTGTTTACAGAGGAACGGTTCATAGACAGACTTTTTGTCTTTAGCGAATGAACCCTCTGCAAGATGCTCAGGGTCCATGAGAGATTCGGAGCGCTCCTTATTTTCCGTGTGTTTGTTCTGTGAAACGTACACTGTAGATTCGCAGCTTTATTCTGAGCAACGCTCCATAGGGAATGTTGAAAATTTTGTCCACGATGTACCCTCATACACACTAAAACCTGCTCTGATGTTTTGATTACGGACATCATAATAATAAAACTTTGGAAACTTGAGCACTACTTAATGGAGATCAAACATTAACTTTTACAAGCCATAAATTTTATGCATATTTTGAAGCAATAAATGTTTTAATAAATTAATACAGTCTGTGTACTTATTTCTATTATGATGTAAGAATTACAAACTAATATGTGCATGCGTGTGTGTATGAAAAATATATAAATATTTTTCTCCTCTGGAAAATGTTTGCCCCTCCTGGAAAATATTATGACCTCCCTGATGGCTAGTTATTTACTAGCCAGGAATCAGATCACAGCTCCCTTTGGCCAGCTCTTCGTCCGTCCTACAAACATTTTATCCAAAAGTACAGCCCTTCCTCACGAACGTTGAGGATAGTCTTCACCCACCTGACATGGGGGTACCATTTTAGCTGATACGTCATTTCTTCAGAACTCAAGAATCCACTTATTTGATGTTTTGTCACCACATCTAGCTCTGCTTCTTGTCAAATATATATTATAGACACAAACGTAAAACTCTGCACCTGTCATGTCTTGTTTTCTATGGCGAACAATAACTGTCTCAAATTCAAACAGAATCAAATAATTTTTTTGCATATGTGCCTGCGTTGTAGAGGACTAAAGGTCTTTTGATTTTCGTGAAATTGGTTAGTGGTGAGAGGGAGAGGGGGGTTTTGTGAGACAAAGCAGGTTAAAAAAAATTCTGTAAAGGTAAATAAGCTTATGTATAGTTTTTTTATGAAAGATAATGATGTGTCATTTGACAATATTCTTTTGCAATTGACTATGTCTGTAGATGATTATATTAACGCAGTTAGATATGGAATTGATAGTGATACAATTTTTTGGAGAGGAATTCATTGTCGGTAGCTATTAATTGTCACAATTCAATAATTTTGTCGCTGTTTTCATCAAATATTGATTTGCAATTTGTATTGTATCCTTACAGTTGTGCATCATATATTATTAATTATATAAGCAAAGTAGAAGCAGATTCATCTAGGTTGTTAAAGGAAGCGTCTTCTGATATTAAAAATGAGAAAAAATTGAAAATGAATACAAGAGAAAGGTTAAGTAAAGTTGCAAATGTGTTTCTAAATAGCAACCTAATTTGTGCTCAAGAAGCTGCTTATCATGTTCTGGAATTACCTCTTTCAAAAAGTAGTCGAGCCTGTATATTTCTTAACACTAGCCCGAGTGAAGGAAGGCTAAACATGTTAAAATCGAAAGAAGAGTTACAAAATATGGATCCGGAATCAACCGACATAGCCTTATCAAACATATTCTCAAGATATGCAGATAGATGTAATAATTTAGAGACTATTTGCCTTGCTGATTTTGCAACAGAATATAAATCAAACAGAAGTACAAAAAAAAAAGAAGAAAATAAAAACGAGGACTTCGAATCAGAAGCATACATAAACTATGACAAGAGAAAAATTCTACGTTACGGAAGATACAAGCTAGGTCAAGACGAATACAATTTTTGTCGAGAGCAAGTACTCCTCTTTTTACCATGGAGAAATGAGAAGGAGGAAGTTGAAAATATTGACAGTAAATGTATATATGAACAACACGCAGACATTATCAATAAAACAGAGGAAAATCTAATATGATTAATGAAGATGAAATGGAGCTTGCACTTGAAATTGTATATAATCATCGACTTAAACAGGAAGACAGAGATTATAAAAAACTTGTCAGCTAATGGACTTCAAGAGGAATTTAAAATAAATGTTGAAGTCCAAGATGGGAGCAATGCAGGAAATAGTAGTGGCAATGGTAAATTTAAAATTATTGTTCCTTCCAAAGAAAAAATAGGAAATTTATTTTTCAATTTGAGAAGACTCAATAGAGGTCAGAAAGATATTGTAATGCATGTTTTTAAAAGTATGAAAAGTGAAACTTTAAACCTGTAAGGCTTTTTCTCTCTGGTGCTGCTGGTGTTGGTAAAAGCATGATTATTAAAGCACTATACCAATTAATTACTAAATATTTTGACGAATAAAAAGGTGTAAAAACAAATTTAATTAAAGTTCTTCTAACTGCTCCGGCACGTAAAGCAGCTTTTCTCACCAACGGCGTAAGAAACCATTCAGTCAGCATTTAGTTTTCCAGTAACACAGTTTGGTGGCCTCATGCCTGAATTAAGTTTTGACATAGCAAGTACACTTAGAGTGAATCTGATAGACTTAAACTTATTGATTATTGATGAGGGTTCTATGGTGGGATCACGAAAACTTTCAAGAATTGATATTCGTTTACGTCAAATAATGGGGAAAAATGAGACCTTTGGCGGTTTTTCCCTTCTTATTGTAGGTGATTTACATCAGTTATATCACCTGTAATGGATTCTCCCATTTGGAAAGCACAGAAGGTAAATGAATTGAGCATGTTTAATGATAGAAATCCACTTTGGTCATAGTTTTCATTTTATGAATTAAATGAAATCAAGAGGCAGAAAGGGGACACAGAATTTATAGTAGCACTAAATAACATACGGAACAGGCAAATGCCTAATCCTTGTGGTGCAGAAGAAAACTAAATAACATAGCTGCTAATGTCATGAACGAAGAAGACTTTAATTTATTGAAGACGAGATAGTTCAACCCGAAGAAGTTCCTGAAAATGCAATAAAGACTGTATCCCGACAGTGAAATGGTAGAGAAATATAACTAAGAAAAAATTAAAAAATCTAAAGAGAAACCTTTTATTTATATGTGTACTACGTTATCGGCAACAAATAAGTAGTTTCTACGGAAAAATTTTATTTCAATTTGTCAAACATAAAACTCTATTCACTAGGTGGGGGATATTTTGTTAGGAATTATCGAACCGAATTAAAGTAAATTATTTTAAATATAAATCTTTGAACATAATAGTTATGTATGGTTCTCCATACCGATTTTTACAATTATGGTATAGTATTAACAATTATTATTAATAATATACAATAATTAACCTAATAGTTGGCAGTCATGATAATTATCAACATGAAAACAACACTTTCATATTTAACTAAATCTGATATAATCTTCGCAAATTAAATGAAATTATTATGACAATTGTTAACAATTATTAGTAATAAACAAATTATGAATACTTTTACTTCACAACTAAATCTAGCTATACTCTTTACAAATAAAATACAAACGCAAATTAAATTTCTTCTGTTAATTAACATTTCGTATGGTTAAAGTTATTATTAACGATATGCAGCATGATAAAGGAACTCAACTGATCTTCTATTCATTAGCCAAGATTTCAAATGTTTGAGAAAAATTGTTTTGTTTTTTGTATTTTTTATGTCGGTAGGTATACGATTATAATCTGATAATGTTTTAATCTTATAAAATTATAATTTTATAACTATATAATCTAGGATATAAAAGATGAATAAACTAGTTATATATTTCCTTTTTAGCTAAAGGTATCCAGAGAGTTTTATTTTCACACGTTAGTTGTTGAACGTTCATTTTTCCATAATCTCCACTTCTGTTGAAATATATTTTAACTACTTTATATACGTAAAAATGTTTTAAAGGTAAGTAATTAGTTTTGTAAACGAAGGAAAAGTTATAGTTTGGACTTAAAGTACGCAGTTGTACATTGCCCGTTTAACCTTTAAGTTGTTGTTGCTGAAGTTATTAAGTTTACTAAATGGCAATGAATACAAATAAACATTTCGTCTTTAATTATATCGTGTAATTTAAGTAACAAAGTTGTGTTAGTGGTTATAATAACAAACAGAATAATGACTGTTGCACACCACTATAGAAACATTATTCGGATTAGCGCTTTCAAGCTTCACAGGTCATCGTTTAACCTTATTCCCGATCTGACGATGACCTGTGAAGCTTGAAAGCGCTAATAGAAATAATTTTTCTATAGTGGTGTGCAGCAGTGATTATTCTGTTTATATCGTGTAAGTGTATCGTCATAAAAAAAAAATTCGCCATTAACATACACTAGGTTGACATAAACATTGTCTGTGACGTAGGAATCATTTCAGCCTAACTGCAATGAGGGTGTAACTTGTGAACCTACGTGGTTCGGAAACGTTGAGTACACTTATCTGATGTCCCGTGCTATTGTTGTCTGATGAATCATTACTTTCGTTACGTTGCTAGTCGCATCGTTTTGTTTTCAGCGTCGTCATGGTAACGTATTCCTTTTTCTGCGGTTCGATTTATACATTCTGTGTTTAAATTGAAGTTACATTCTCGCGACTGTGTGTACATAAGTGCACGTCGCTGGAAATTATTCTAACTTGAAAAACTAGTTTCACTGTTTGCGAGAAAGGAACAAATTAACAAATCGGGACATGTGAATACGAGGAGTGACCTTCCTCGGTGTGAGCTTTTGTGACCATCGCTTGTTCATTCTACAGTGACACACGTGCGTGTGGGAATAATGAGCAAAATATTATTTTTAAAGAAAGTGTAGTTAGTTTATAATTTTTATCTGATAAAATGAGTGATAAATATAAGCCAAGATAGTTCCATATGTGTGTTAAGGTTATTGACATCATTAACTCCGAATGACGTTGTCATTATAAACAATTTTTGTTGTGAATTGAATTGCGAAAGAGTTGGGTGAAAGGACAATTTGGTGTCTCTGTAGTCGTTTTATCAGAAGACGTCAAAATACCCCATACTTTACTATGTATAATTGTATTATCAGTTTAAAATATAAATATACGCGATAAATATTACACACGACTAAATGTTTATGTGATGTCTGTTAAATCAAGGGTTGTCTTCCTGTGTACAGCCTCTCGTTACTTAAGTAGGTTTTATTATACTTATTATTCAATTTATTTTCTCATTTTTGGATGCTCTAGTCTAGTGGTGGTGATCTGTCGTTTTGCACTTTTATGTACCACCACGTACGACCATTGCGCACGAGGGTAAATGGGAACTGATTTCTTACTGGCTATTGATCGGTGCGTATAATAATAATAATAAAAATAATAATTGTTATTATTATAAAAATATAATAATTAGAAGAAGAATCATGGGCCTGATGCCTAAAATGATTATTATTATAAATCATTATAAACACACACATCATTATAAGTGACATATTTATACAATTATAGCGACTTTCGGTTTATCTTTTGACTGACAAGGAACTTCTGCCAGTGTTTGCTACTTGATGTTATAACCACTCTCTTAATCTTTCACTTCTCTTTCCCATTAAAGGTAAATCCCACATTCCATCGTTATTTTGTCATTCTCCAAAGTTTTAAGTCCAAACGTTTCCAAAGATTTTTCTTAAGCCTTCTTCCTTCTTAAGTCTCCTCCTTCTTTCTTCACCCTTTTTTCGTAAGATCTTATCGTCTATTTTGTTTGTTCTAGAGTCTTCATATCTTGCAAGACCTACAGATTTTACCTTCCTGCATCGTATGTTTTATAACTCCTTCTCCTTCACTTCTTTGGACACCTTTAAATTTTCAGTCTAACTACTGATTGTCATACCAACAACCTCATTTGTGATGTTTTGACTCAACGTGTTATATAACTGGGTAACATGATTCTCCATTCTCCATAACATGAAGGACAATACATGGGATTATACAAATAGGAAATAGGGCATAGTATGCCAACAGTAGACTATTGAGAAGCAAACTCATTAGTTGTAACACAAACATAAAAATATATAATAGACTTAGCAAACCGGTTGTTACTTATGGAGGCGAGACGTAGACATTGACAGAAAAGGAACATACAACACTAAGAAGATTTAAAAGGAAGATCATAAGACGTGTTTGTGGGCCGGTTGAAGAAGATGACGAATTGAGAATAAGAAATAACCAGGAGTTAGATGAGTTATCGAAGCATGAGGACATTGTGAGATTCGTACAGGCTCGACGTATACAATGGCTAGGTCGCCTGGAGCGGATGGATGGTCAGCGTATGCCAATGAAACTCCTGAGGGCGCAGGTTTATAAAAGCAGAAAGAGGGCCCGACCTAGGATACGATGGTTGGATGATGTGCTAGAAGGTCTTCGAAGAATGGCTGTGAGGAGTTACACTGAGATGGAAATGGATAGAAGACTTTGGGAAAGACTGGTGTTGGAAGCCACGGCTCACGTTAGGCGGTAGTGCTGAAGAACAAGAAGATTGTCCATATTAATATTATTTGTTACAGCGTTATTCATATAGATTTTTTTTAACATACGTACTCAGAAGCAAAGGTAGACGTACTCCTCAGTCCACCAGAGGCAGTCTTGTGACAAACACAGAGCCCCAGATTTATCCACAGGAAACGATACTTTTGCACATTTCTGAATACAAAAATACAAACTTTTGTATTCGAATAAATTCAGTTTCATTCTATTTAACATATGATTTGCTATTATTTTTATATTCTCATTAGAACAGTGAGTATCATCGGTACACAAAGCGACAAGACAATATCTATTCAAAACATTCACGTTTCGTTACATAATAAAAATAAAATTATTTTATTGCGCACTTACGTTATTACATTGTAGCATCACGAGATAATACAAAAAAGTAAACTCAATTTAATTATCAAAATTTATAGTAAAACTAATCAAATAGATAAATACTATGTAACTGAATGAGGAATGCAATAAAGAATGAGTAATCAAATGAGAACAACCAAAAATAATTATATAAGGAAGAATTATAATAACTAAAACAATAAACCATGAATAAAAAATAAGTATTTTACAGATGCATGAATAAATTAAAAACAGGAATTAGCTTTGTAAACAAACATAGTAAATAACTTTACTAACAGACATAATAAAGGACCAGACTGGACTGTGACTTTGACATACTAATTACCCAATAGATTAGGGAAGTGATTTTGTATATTTTGTTATAATATTGTATATAATAATTTTGTAGTATGTAAGTAAAAAATGTATTTAGAGTTAAGCAAAATCATTTGTATAACACAAGCCTAAAAGTCATTGGACCTAAAGGTCTGTAACCTAAGACTGGATTTGCAAGTAGCTCATATATAGTGTTATGGTAAAGACAAGGTAATTATTTTCGTAATTGTGTTTATTCGGAAAACATACAAAGTGAGATAAGTGAATAGAAAAGTGATAAATAATAACAATTTTTTTTTTTAATGCAGTTTTACAATCTACTCATTTTACAGAGTAATAAGTAAAAGTGATGTATACGTCGTCACTTGAGGTGGGAACCATCCAGCGATGATTACCACGTTCACCGGGTCAGGTCATGTGGCCACTGTCTCTTCAGCCTTCTTACATCCAGTGATGGATTCAGGAGCTCGTTGATCAGGTTATTGCTGTGTCCTATGTTGCGGTTCCTGTACTTAGCGGCGTGCATCTTGATGACATCAGAAACGTATGGAATGTTGAGGTCTTTGTGAAGAGTATAATTAGAGATGAACCAGGGAGCATTCGTTATGCAACGCAAGATTTTTTATTGAACTGTCTGCAGAATCTTTGTGTTGGAAGGTTTAGAGCAGCCCCACAATTTTATACCGTAAGTCCAGATTGGTCTGAGCACAGCTTTATATATGATGACTTTGTTTGCGAGAGATAGCTGAGATTTTCTACCTATGAGCCAGTACAGTTGCCTAGCTTTTAAGTTCAGTTGTTGTTTCTTAGCCTGAATGTGGGGGCTTTCCATGTTAATTTGTCGTCCAAATGCAAATAATAACAATGAAACAGTGCAAATGACACAGTATAAACAATGATAAAAATATAAAGTGTTATGAACCTAGTATGGCCAAAAGGTGAGAATGGCATGTATTTTATATAAAGTGACCATATAACAGTAAAATCAACTTCATTAGTGTGAGTGACAATATAAAATTAAGTGAAATAAAAACATAAACGGGATTATGTAAAAATAATCAGGAAAAGTAAGGTTATATGAAAAACGTATATTTACTGGAGGCGGATAAAACAGCCCTGAGACCGAACAATACACCAAACAAACCAAGACCTCTTATAAATGAATCTTATAAATGAAGCTGGTTTTACAAGGAAGAAAGTTTTTTTTTAGTGTGGGCGTTCAATGCAAAAAGAACAAACTAAAGCAGTTGCCAATCCAAACAATATTAGAGAAGAAAATTATAGTAAAAAGACAAGTAAAGTTATAGGAGATATCAGTAAACTAACGAACAATATTATATTCGACCAACCTGAAGAAGGAAAGCTGAAAATAATATCCTAAAATGGAGTACTACATCTTTGAATTTGGTGAGACCGTTTTAATACTAAAGCCATCTTAACAACTATCAACGTTTTACACAGCACTTCAATACAAACTAAATAACGAACACAATGTAGATTTATAAACATAATCTATGATATACAAAGTGAGTGACACAAATTTATTTTGAACAAACAAATGTGTAGAAATCAAATAATTTTTATTAAACATTCAGTAGTATGTATACAACTCAAGGAACATGGCGTCCCTTGCTTTATTTAACTGTTACTGAAAGGGGACAGCAGCGCGCCATGTTGAGAATTCATGAACTATGAGCTATATAATAGACAATTATTTTTTTATTTTTTCTCTTGTCAATTGTATTACTAATGTCTAAATATTAATTATTTTAATTGTTTTATTAGTTTTGTATTTGTAATGTGTAATATTAAGTTTGTAAAATCATCTGAATTGATTTCTTTTTATATAATCACAAGAACTCACATCCAAAGAATCATACACAAACAACAATTAATTACTACACATTAAAATTTGTTTTCTTCATGTATGTTATTAACGTAAAACTTGTATGAATTTATAATTTTACTGAAGACGATTGTTAATTTGGTTATAACCCTGAGATAAAAAATTGTTTCATGCATCCGAGAGCTAGATGGAGCAGGAACCTTAAAAAAGGAAAATTTGTTATTAATTAATAGAAGAAAAGAAAATTATTATAATAAGAGAATTAAGGAATAAAAATTGAATGATTCAGAGCAGCAACAGAAGTGTGTTCTCATTTATAAATAAATATTGTTAAACATACAACTCAGAATATTGCTGAAACTAATTGAGCATTTATACTCATTTACAATAAGTACAAATCTAGCATATTTGGAGCACCAACTCGAGTGTTAGAAAAAGGAGAGTAAAATAAACAGAGAAATATTGAATAATAGTATAATTTACATTCCTAGTTGGCGATTGTACAACAGAAAAATAAAAAATGTAGAGGAGAGGAACTGACGCAGAAATGGACATGGAAGAAAAGGAGACCGAACCAGCACCTGAAGTGGAGGTGACCAGCAAGTGATGCACAAGAAAACCAACCAGACAGACCAGCACAAACAGAGAATGTAAGCCTACAGGAAATGATGAGGATTATGTTTGAACAATTAAGCCAGAAAATGGGAGACACCAATAAATCAATAGAAACAATAAAAGAAAATAACAATAAATCCAGTGAAACATTAAATAAAAACATGGAAACATTAAAAGAAGATAGCCGACAATTAAGAAAGGAAATAGAAGATAACCACAAGAGAACAGAAACTAATAATCAACAGTTGAAGGAAGACTTAAGTAAGAAGATGGAAATATTGAAAGAGGATAATAAGCAATTGCAAGAAACACTAAGTAAGAAAATAGAAGATAACAATGAAAAAATGAGTAAGAAATAGAAGAACAAATGACATAAATCAGAAGGGAAGTGAAAAATCAGATGGAAGAGAATAATAAGAACTTAAGACAACAAATTTCAGAGACTAATGAGAAGTGGAACCAGTCAAATCAAGAACTACAGCAAGTTAAGTAAGACGTCCACATACGAATAAATAACGTAGAAGAAGATAATAAAATTAGAATAGAATCATTGTAGAAGGAAACCCAAGAAGACACAGAAAGGGTACAAGCAAGGATAGGAGGAAGAATTGAAGACATTAATGCCAACATGGATAGTGTAAAAGGTCAAATAATTAATAATAAATAGAAAATATAAGAGATTCATCAACGAGAATTAGTAAAAATCAGAGAAGAGCTAGAGATGATTAGGAGTAGGCCGTTTAGTGTCTCTAATGTACAACCTACCGATAATAGAGAAGTAATTAACTTCAAGAACTATAAGAAAACCCCAATGGAGTTCCTGGAAAGAATAAAGAAAATTTCGCCAGGCGAGAAACAAACCCGAGAAACAAGGTGGACATCTATTAGGAGCATGTTAGATGAGCACTTCAAGGACATGCCTGATAACTGGTGAACTGCAACCAGACAAGACATTCATGATTACCAGGAATTTAAAACACTATTCAAGGCCAAATACTGGGCAGAATCTAACCAGAACATAACTATGTTAGAGATAACATTTGTAATGGCAAATATGATCCGCATAGAGGACAATCACCGACAGCATATTTCCTAGGTAAAGTATGTTTAGCCAGGAATTTGGAGCCTAAAATACCTGAAGAATGTTTGGTTACTAAATTATCTTACCACTACGAAGAAGGAATTGCAAGAGCAAGACTTGGCGGCCAAATCAAGACCATACAAGCCATGTCAGCCTTATTGAAAAACTATGAACATGAGAACTATTACCGCCGAAACCGGTAAAGAAATAATAACTATATTGGAAGTAGTAACAATAATATTAATAATAGTAATAATAATTATTATTATCGTAATAGTAATATTAATAACAATAACAACCGGCAGAATCATGGTGATAATAATAATAGTAATCGTACTTACCGACCTAGAGTAAACCATATACGAACCAATAATAGAGAAACTAACAGAGATCCTAGAAGACAGTACTATCAAAGACGCAGAAGCTTCGACAATAATTACGGACATAAAAATTACAACAGAGACAACAATAATGAGAATAATTATTATCACAGAAACGGTATGAGCAGAAGCAAGAGTATCGAAGACAGTAGAAGGGTGAATGACTATGAAGCATTAAATAACAATCAAGAAGAGAGACAGGAGTCAGATGTCAATAACCAACCCAATCAGCAGGAACATAGAACCAATGAAGAAAGCCACGATTTAAACGAGAGGCGGCAGTGAAAACTCATAATGGCCCATCACTGAACCAATCTTTTGGGTACCGACTGAGACAACACTATAATACATCAGACAAGACGATAACGATCATAAAAAACAATTATTTAAAAAAATATCAGAGATGACATACTGGAGGAGGAGTCTGCCAACACCACAAATAACAATAATGAAATTACTTACACAACAGCTGAGATAAATGGAATTTCAACTAAGATAATGATTGATACTGGTGCAAATGTATCGCTGATAGATAGCACAGAATTAGACAGAAGGAATGTAGAAAAATCTTACCAACTTTACCCGTGAACAATGTCATATTGGTTGGAGCTACAGGACGCCAAAATAAGTCAGTGAGAAAACAAGTTTTGTTAGACCTAAGAAGCAATGGTGTAATCATTCCCATGGTATTCTTGGTAGTAAACGGGTCTACCTTTTAATGTACTAATAGGATGTTATATGTTGAGACAATATTCAGCAATAAGTGACCTGAGCAGGGAGAAGGTGTCTCTGACCTCAGATGGTATAGTATGGACGGCTGAGTTAATTGGAAGCCAATGTGCCCCTCAGAACCGAGCCAGCTATCATGTTAGGGAAGATGATTATTGCAGGGATTATACACCAGAAGAAGGAATCAAATATCAGGATGACAATAATGAATTATGGCGTTGTAAATTGGAAGAGATCAAAAAATTTCAACAGGAAAAACGGGAGTAAAGTTGAGTGAAGAACAGGTAGAAAAACTAATATCAATCTATGATAAATATCGGCATATTTTTTCGGATGCACCCGGTAAAGTCAAAGGTTATCAATGTAAGTTAAAATTCAGAGAACCCGTTGAATTCCATAAGAAATCTTACCCCATCGCTTATTCATTAAAGGAAGCAGTAAGGACAGAAATTAATAGAATGATGGCAGATGACATTATTAAGTACAGTGATTCTCCATATACTAATCCTATAGTAATAATCCCTAAGAAGAAAGGGAAGGTACGACTTTGTCTTGACGCTAGGGAAATTAACAAAATGATCATTAATAACCGGACGTCTCCCGGAGAAATTGAGGAAATACTGAAAAAATTTCATGGAATTAAATTCATTAGCACTTGGGATACAGTGTGCGGATATTGGCAAGTAGAACTGCACCCTGATAGTTTAAATATATGGGATTTATTTTTGACGGGAGAAACTATCAATTCAAAAGACTGCCTTTTGGACTTATCAATTCTGTAGCCATATTTGTTAATGCATGGACCAAATACTAGGTCAAGAAGCATTACAATTCACAACCGTATACGTCGATGACCTACTAATTACTTCATCAAATTGCAATTATTGATGAGCAGGAACCTTAAAAAAGGAAAATTTGTTATTAATTAATAGCAGAAAAGAAAATTATTATAATAAGAGAATTAAGGAATTTAAAATTGAATGATTCAGAGCAGCAACAGAAGTGTGTTCTCATTTATAAATAAATATTATTAAACATACAACTCAGAATATTGCTGAGACTAATTGAGCATTTATACTCATTTACAATAAGTACAAATCTAACAACATAGAGAAGAGTAGCCTGTTTAGTCGAACAAATTTTATCGTTAACTTTAAAAAGTATTTCATCACCATTAATTTGTCATTCTCTTCAGTTGCTACATAAAAATTTAACTTCTACTGAAAATCATAGTATATAATATGACGCAAATACAAAACTAATTGCTTAATCAGAAATTAAACATCAATCCAAAAACCTGATAATTAACAAATATTTTAATAACAGTGAAAAATAAAACAAAATATTAAAAATCAACAGAAACAATTCTACTTATCTTTGAGAGTTTGGTAAACAACACACTCTATTAAAAACAAATATAGTGAAAGCAGTATATAAAAAATTAATATACATCGGGGGAGGGTTATATATGTACGTGAGGGATGAACGGGACCGGACTCCGCCCCAGAGGGTCAAAAAAGTAGTCGAATTTTGTTAACAGTTATTTTCTCTATGTTAGCAGTCTTCATAACAACTTTGTCAAATTTTGTTGCTTCCCTGCTATATACACTTTTTCCTCGAACGAGGCCTTTCGGTTTCGCAACCATTATCAAGTTCTTCCTACAACCTTGAGGGAAACATTTGTAGGAAGAACTTGATAATGGTTGCGAAACCGAAAGGCCTCGTTCGAGGAAAAAGTGTATATAGCAGGGAAGCAACAAAATTTGACAAAGTTGAATTTTGTTAATCTCTTAATTTTTAGGCTTTCATTATTTTTCCATCTGTTTATGATCATATAGTACTACTTCTTTTTTAAGCATACAAACAGATTTTTTTACAGAGCGATACGCTCAGATTTTTTTAGTGAGAGAGATTTTTTTTTAGCGTATACGTTTAAAGTTGAAATATAGGAAAATCAATTGAGGCAATAAGTGTCTTGTAAACAATGTTTCAGTAACGCGTATTTTTATTGTGTTACAATCCAACATGTCAAATTAATAAAAAAGTCTGAGTTTGTATTATGTTTAAAACTCCTCATAAGTTTTTTCCTCACATAGACTTTTATAATTTTCGTAAATTTTTGAGTTATGGTTTGGTCCCTGGTGGCCCCTAAAGTTAAAAATTTTAACATTAAACGATAAATTCGGATTTTGGTTTAAATTCCATATGGTTTAACACAAGGGCTGGATTTTTAAAATAAAAAGAAATTTTAATTCCCTTTTGGAACTTGGTGTCCTTTAATTTTGAAATTTCCAAAACTGCACACTACATTCAGATTATTGTTAAAATCCTTTTTATTTTTACACCCATCATGCATTTTTACAGTCTTATCAAAATTTTGACCCACTTTCTGGTGGTCCAAAATAAAATTTTTTTTTCAAAACTAAACACTATATTCAGTTGGCGAAATTCGAATTCTAGGTTTATTAAAAAGTGAAGACTATATTCAGTTTGTGGTTAAAATACCCGTTAATATGATATCCCTTTCATTTTGCGATTTTTTCACAGTTTTGAACCTCTTCACATTTTTTTCTTCTGTCCACCTGTGTCTGGGGAGCGCATCAATCTCAAAAATGATAGATGTTTGTAGCATAAAAGTATGGACGCGCATGCCATGTTTCCGAAAATCGGTTGGCATACTGTTGCCAAGTTTCAAAAATTATCGTTAGGCATATTCTAAACATATAGATAGATAGACAGACAGACATGTGCCAGTAGGTCGAGTTAAAAAATCTCTTCGCTCGTTTAATAATAATAATATAGGCTCCGTTTTGTACTACTACTAACTTTAGAAGTTAGGCAGGATAGATTGCTTTACATGAGCCGTTCGACGTACAAGGAAGATAGTGTGGCCATCATTACACTTCAGCCATCCATAATTTCATCACGCTGAATCGACATGGTGACTAAAAACGCAACTTGCTTTTGGTACCTCGGGAATCGAACTCCAGACCTCTACATCAGTAGTGTTATAAAAATAACTTCACCCAGACCCAGTTAAAAATAACTTCATCATCAGACCTCTACAACCCTTGGTGGGTCTTGGCCCGCTCCAAGAGGCGATTCCATTCCTCCCTATTGCGTGCCCTGGCTTTCCAGTTTCTTATGTTCAGCTTTCCGAGGTCCTCCTCTATCTGGTCTTTGAATCTACTTCGGGATCTTCCCCTTTTTCTACTACTCATTAGTTTCTGGTAGAAAATATGTCTCGTAGGCTGTCCTTCCTCCATTCTCTGTACGTGTCCAACCCACCTTAGTCTGTATATTTTGATTATCCTGGCAATGTCCGGCTCTTTGTAAAGATGGTATGGTTCATAATTATAACGCCTGCGCCACATTCCATTTTCTTGTACTCCTCTAAATATTGTTCTTAGAATCCGTATTTCACAGCAACCTGGAAGTCTCTCGCTATTTTTTGTCATTTTTCAGGTTTCTGAAGCATATGTCAGCACTGGCCCGATAAGTGTTTCGTAAATTTTGCATTTCGTGCTTCTTGAGATGAAGCTAGATGCCAGGTGCTTTTTTAATTCATAATATGTTGTATTTAAGAGATACATTCTTCTTCTTATTTCAGTGCTGGTGTCGTTAGTGCTGTTTATCTGGGAGCCAAGATATATGAAGGTTTTGAAGGATCGGGTTTAATAATAGTTTGTTGGTAGCATACATATATTTTGTTTTCTCCAAATGTATCTGGAGTCGAATTTTAGTTGAGGCTTCCTCTAATGCTGTAAAGGCACTAATGAGATCCCGTTTTGTCCTGGAAATTAGATCAATGTCGTCTGCGTATGCTAAAAGTTGTATAATTTTGTTTAGAATCGTACCTCTTGTGTTTATTTGGAAGTCTCTTATCGCTTTTTCTAGTGATAGATTAAATAACAAGCATGACAGACTATCACTTTGTCGGAGTCCAGTTCGAGTTAAAAGTAACTTAAATGGGGATTTTGTCGATTTTTTATTATTGGGATTTTATTGTTTTCTTTTATAATTAAATTTGAGTACTCGTTTGTTATTTTAGATTTATTGGGTCTAATAGACGACATTTTAAACACAGCATTGGTTTTCACTGTTTAAATAAAATTAATTAAGAACGCAGAATCAGTTCACAGACACTCTGTATGAACAGAGAAGTTGCATAACAGACATATTCAATGCTCACAACAAAGAATATACATAACGGGCTATCTGCATTATAGACAATATACATAACAGAGGATTCACATAACAGATTATCTAAATGACATACGATGTGACTAACAAACGATTTACGTTACTGGCCGTTCATATAACAGACAGTTTACGGAACAAACTACTGGACATATCACATACATGAGACGCAATCTACTTAACACATACAAAACGTTAAAAAGAGAAGAGTGAGTCGATGGAGATAATATAAATAAGAGGACAATTATTTTTAATGTGCGAATGACGACACTGCATGCTATATTGTACGAAAGTTATTCTCATAGTTTAGCTAATTATTCGATACCACGACGTTTACTCTTGCTTTCCTTGTAAAACGGAATGACCTTTCATTTGAGCTTTCTTCAGATTCTTTTGCACAAAGTTGCATCCAGAACCTCTGTTATGTAAATTGTTTTCAAACAAGTTAAAACTGGTTATTAGGGAAAGATAATATTGACGATTTGCTGAAAGTACAAGTGTAGTAGACCTAATCATCCGAGACACGCCAGAGTTCACAGATTTAATAATATAAGCATTTTCGATAAACGAATGTTGGAATGTCAGTTTAGCTTCAATTATTTAATTATTTGTTATAAATTTTTTTTTGCAGACTGAAAGAAAAATTAGAGTTAAGTGTTAAATGTACTCTTTATGAATTTTTTGCCATATGTCTGATAAGAATTCTTCTTGTTTAAATAGTTTTTTAAGGGTAAATTGTAGCAACATTTTCTACTCTTTTGTTTTGTTACTACATTATTTTGTGCATGAGTACAAAAGTATATATAGTATTCTGTTTTGTGCATAAAATATGTACATTATTTGGAATAAAAATATTCATCTATTCGTGTTCTATTATTTTAACTTTCATTACTTTTGCCGTTTGTTTTAGTTTCAAGTTTTGAGTTTCGTTTCTTACTTCTGTACTTCAAATGACTGATCAAACGATGACATGTACCTTATCTTTGTAGTACACGTTGGATGTGATGAACAACTTTTCGTCCCTTAATCCACCACATTCATTGATTCCTTGCGTTTGTCCTTCCTTATGTAACGTTTTCCGATCGTCCATGAACATCGCGGGAAGCGATGAGTAAATTCGTTCGAAAACATCTCCAGCCATATGACAGGTTGATATGGATGTAAGCAGCGATAGGGATTTTGGGGCTGGGATTATCACACGTGTACAAATTAAAGCTGCTGGCATCTAGACTCCCTTAAGAACTTACGGACGAAAGATTTCTCTTGTTTTCTTTTTTTCCAGTATTACACTTCTCGCATTTAGCTAAACAGGTGTCCTAAGTCAGGTGACTGGTATTTAATTCCACCACTTTACTTTTTATTGCCTTACCGTTTGCATTATACTGTAACGATGGAACCGTCTCGAAAAGTAGAGAGCGTCCTTCCGCTCGTTTCTCCTCTAGTTTCACAAGGCCGCACTCAAGTAGCTTCGAGACTGTTCTGGAGAACACTTGAAATACGCATTATGCTGGCACGCCGCAGTAAGGACGGAAGGTTATTCTGCAACACTTGCACTACCTATGTAAGGGACAGAGGCTGGCTTTTGTCAGTCAGTTGCGTTGAGCAATTTCTTAGTGCGGATCGAGTGGTGGTTGAAGTGTGGGACTGCGTTATAATTAGTGTGGGACTCTATTACTTGACATTATTATTGCGTGTGGCCAAATTTAACTTGAATTATTGTACGAGAGTACTTTGTTGACTACAAACTGGTATTTATGATTAATTTAAGCTGGTAATTAGTGAATTTATTTTGTTTTCCACTGTACTATACGACGATAAGTGAGGGCATCGTAACAATATTTGTCCTTTAATTTTGTGTGTTACACGTTGTATGTTTTATATGTTGTTGTATTATTTTATCCTAAAGACGGTCACCGATGTATCGTGTTATCAAAGCGTTGCATTTTCTAAATCAATTCAGTGAATGTCGACGTCCGTTCTCACGTTAATACGATTATTCTTACGTACGCAAGTCGTTTACATTTCCGTTCATACGGTGTGTCGCTGGTTATAATTTTTAACCGTTATTTATTATTTCTGTTTTCCAATTTACCCAGTTTCCCACTTACACGACATATATCCCTATTAAATACTGCTCCCTATATACACAGTATGACACATATTATAGCCATCTCGTGACACCGAGATATTGTCGTCTGCCGAGACTCTGTGCTGTGATTTAATAACGTTAAGAATCACATAATATATCACTGTGACATTTCAAGATATAAATCATACGTTTGTGTATGTGTTTTATTAAATAAATGTATTTGTTATCTAGTCAGCAGGTTTTCAGTGTCTGCTACGGTCATTCATCAATTTTTAGTTATTACGAGCACAAGAAGACAAATTTCTCCCTCTCACTCAATCTCTTGGGCGCGCGCGCGCGCGCACACACACACACACAGATTCACACAATTATATATAAAAGAAATGTTGCCATCCGTGTATTGTTGCCTTGCCTATCTTACAGATTCTTGTCTCAAAAAAAAAAAATTAATTTACAGGGCTGACCATCTTCCATTTTATATACGATTCATGTTATCAGTATCCAACAATATCAGTATCAATATTTTATGACGATAGGTTAATATGAAAGTGTATTACTTTTCTTAAGGTGAATCATACAGGAAGCGCACCGAACCTTTGACGAGGACGGTCTGAGAGACGACAGTGTACAGACAACCAGCCCCGTCCTACCTTGTCTCGAGTTTTCCTCTCATTGGCGTAGTAGTTAGTAAAACTGTGAACATGTCTGTCTCCTTTTGACCTTCAAATAACAAGGTAGAGGCAATAGCAGCAAAGCAGAAATGAAAAAGATGACGTGTCTCCTTCATGACTCAGAAGAGAAAAGAAGGGTAATATAAACTTTATAAAGAATGAGTAGACCATAACGAAATGTTTCATTACTACTTTAAAATGTCAAATTATTTTGAAACATTTTGTCTGTAATCAAAATGGCCGACCTATTTTAAACTCAGCAACCCAACGACGCTTAACCGTTGTATTCGTTGGAGATGAGCCCCTCAACGTTGAATCCAGTTCCTTTTTTATCGGTTGCAGTTAAGCCTTTCAAAATAATTAATCAAATCACGAATTTCCAATGTATTCATTGTTAAAATAATACTCGAGGCGCTTACAGCGGTGGACTGTGAAGCTAATAATAAACAACTCATTGACTTCAAAGCATCGAAAGTAAGCCTACAAAATATGAAATCATATAAAACGATCAAAATAATGAGTACAGTGTCGCTATCTATGTCAGATCCGGAACTTATCCTCCTACCGTCGCACATTATTTCGAGTTATAGAGGTTCACTGGCTTGGCCAGGTGGTGACAGAACTTTGAGTTATCAAGGTTTCTTTTAAAATATATTTGAATTATAAAGGTAAAATAACATAGAGTTGTACAGGTAAAGTAAAGGGGAATTAAAGCATTCGCGATATCAAGGAATTCGCGTTACCAAGGTTCGAGATGTCGAGGTTCCCACTGTAGTAATGGATGCTTTTTGTACCACAGTGGAACAACGTGTACAAAGGCAAGTTACTAACCAGCTAACAAACATCGAGACAGCCACGTATCACACCCTGCCACCTCGTCAAGTGTCACCTCAGTCACTAAGCTAAGCAACTAAATAGAAATAAGTAATCTATTGCTTAAGATTAATGCGCGAATCTGATAGATTTCCTGTAAATCAGCGTAAGAGAGACGTATGTTTTCACGCTAGCATAATTTCAGTGCCCCCCCCGGGAGTGTGAGGGAGCAGATGAATTCCTTTCTACACGTAGTCGGACTTTAGTTTACGTGTTAGGTTAGAGTTAGAGGATAGATTGCCTTGTGTGAGCCATTTGGCATATAAGAAGGTAGTATGGCCGGCTCTACTCTTCACCGCCAAGGTATCCGTTATTACTTAGATATGCAAGTACCCAAAGACTGAGTTAACCTGAGATCTGAAATCGCGTTCTGGTATTATGGTGCGCCCAAGAGTCGATCCGGGACCTGCAGACTAGTACCCTGGGGACGGAGCTAATTACATTTTTATTAAAACAGAATTGATCCTTCAGTATAGCGCAGTAATTATTGGTAAATTTGTTGATATTTAATATCTTTTTACTAAAACGAAAACAAAAATAAATTTTAATATTGTTACGTCGACATTTTTTAGTTTAATAAATCAAAGCCAACAAAAACAAACTCAAATTTGTTATTTAAATCGCATTTAATGCCGCACCGTTGTACAAAATACAATAATCTTAATAATGGCAAACGCTAAATGATTAAGCTTACTAAAGCGCTGTGCTTAAATCGTAACGTACAGTTATATATTGATACAACTCGATAGACAGCTCTAACTGCCTTGTCGTCTTTCTTTGTTTATGCGAGTCGCAGACAGGGGCACGGTCTAGACGCCACAGGGCTTTGGTCGATTTTTTACGATCTTTCTTGAATATAGTGATCAGGGTTGTATCTATTTATTGCCCAAACGCGTATCCTTGTTGTTCGTGAGTCGCACCAGTACGGTGATTGGGAAAGGTTTTCTTTACTTGTTATAATCGGGTAAAATCGAAATTGAATATTCTCCTTAATAAATACCATTGAGTCTAGATTCCTATAGCTTGCGACAGTGATGCAAACAGATAATAATAACCGTTAAATACTGATTTTAATGTATTTTATAAGATGAACTATTGTAACAATTATATTCCTCCAGCTGAGATTTCTTGATCTGTATAAATGCAAATGATGCGTCAGTGCCTGAATTATTTTGCATAGAAGTCATATTTATGTTACAGTGCTGAACAGCGTGGTGTAGGCTATAGGACGAAACCAAAGGCGCCTGTGTGCGCCCCCCCCCGTCACTCACAAACACACATATTATCGAACCGAAAGCTTTAAAGTTTAGAATTAAGGCTGGGGAAGATAAGCTTGCCCCTCTCGCTTATCTGCAAAGAATACCATCTAATAAGTTAAAGCTTCAACTTATCTTTTAAATATTTTTATCGTAGGCTTTTTTAACTATACGTTTTATTTATATTAATATGTTTTTCTCGTCACGATATATTTCTCTTTCATAATTTTATTTATTGCGTACGTATTACGGAAAAATACAAAATAAAAATTTACACTTAACAATTTACAAACACACACATGTTATAGGCCTACATGTCTTTATGTATATAAGCTGATAATAGATAAAGAAACTTGTGAATAAATATCTACATGTGCCGAAATATTCTGGAAAAATATATCGGCGGGAAGACTAGATGTACACGTTCACGCCATCTAGCGGCGGGTTTCGAGTTTGCGAAGCTTCGAACGTATTGAAGCAAAACTTGCATGCATGTGATTTCAGATGGGAGTCTCTGATTAGGTCCTTCACCTCGCTCTTTCTTGCATGTAACAGCACTGCCTTAAGCACTGCCCTACATAAATCCACTGCCTGCTGCTTTTGAATACGATGGCACCGCTACACTATTCTATCCAAGTTAATTAGTTTCGTAATGTACGGTGGGTGTCGAACACGTGTACAAACATTCTTCTTTGTACTGAAACAATGCAAAGTCGAGCGCATAGATACTGTGTCGCTTTGAAACGCTATTATATAATTTATTTTATAACGCAACGTAGGCAAAAATCAATACAAGTTTTGTTTGAGTAAAGTTCAATTTAAAATTATTTCCGGACTCATTTTACTGTATTTGCTTGAGAATATTTATAAAATGCAACTATTCAGGAAAAGTAAACACTATTTTACTAAAACATTTTTTGTTTAAATTGCCAGTACAAAAGTTGAGAGATTACCCTTTCTTATGAGGCGGTGTCATTCCTGGCTAAGATTAAATTGAAAAGAACTATGTGAGACTGGTCAAGATTTAAGATGGGATTTCTGTACAGTTGTAATGGAGTACCAAAGAGACGGCTTGAGCTAAAACTTGACTGGCTCGTAGGAATAAAATTAGCTTCAATGTTTCGCTAAGTACTAATTTTTTCACCTTGTTTGTGCTGTTACCAGGTTCAAAATTGTACCTCTACAGTAAGAGTTAAGCCAATTACTTTTTCAAACCAATGTTAAAATTAAATTTATTTACGTATACATAAAAAATAGTGTTCCTGTACTGTAGATCATAAACCAAGGGTGTGAAAGTATAAAGTAAATAAATTTGGTCGTAAAAACATACAGAATTAACTCAAACTTCTTATGAGACTCAAATAATTTTAGTAATGTAAAAATGTAATTATATTAGGGTTGACTTTACTCAGCGGCGCGGCGGGAATCTTTAACACAAGACTTGGGGCAGAGGAAGACGATGACGGAAGTCATTATACACTAAGAATGGGAATAATGTTAAGTGTGAGAGTAAATGAACACAAAAGTTTCACTATGTTAATATTTTTTAAGATAGTTTTACAAACTCTGTAGGTACAATCGTGTACAGTCGTTCTTGTACATACAATCAGGAACGGCAGCTGAATACAATTTTGACAAGTTTCCATGTCATACGCAAGCAGTGGAGCGTTGTGTGATGCTGATGACAGAACCGTCACAAAAGCCGTTGGTGCTAAATTCAGGGATGGGTTCATCAGATTCACGCTTCTTTCACCATTCGTCATGCCACGTTTTTCGCACAAATCGGAGTTTAAAGTAGTAAGTACCAAAAAAAATGAGTAAAAGACGCAATGCCATAGTTCGTAACATTTATTATTGACTATTTTATTTCAAAATGTAAAATTTGCAATTTTAATGTTAAAAATGTGTTTTCAGGTGCAATGCGCTACCAATAAAAGTTTATATATCTATGCTTTTTCAATTTATTTATCTTCCCTTTGCTTTCTTTACTTATCTAAAGCTCTAGCGTTTGTCTTATATAGAGAAAGTTTCATTTTTTTAATTACGAAAAATTGTTAAAATTGATCAGTTTTATGATTTTCGGGGGTGATGCGCGACCGGAAGTTATTAACCCATATCTGATTTCTTTTTTTTTTTTTTTACTTATGTGTCACAGGGGCCAGTTTTCCGCGGTATAGCGAATCGAAAAAAAATTCGATTTTATTTATTTTTGGCCCACCCTATTGTATACCCTATTACAACTTTTTGAGGTTGTAAAGAGTCCCTTCAAATCGGCGCGCGCGCCTTGTATGGTGCCGCCGTGCCGTTTACAAGTGCTTCGTAGCCTCTACTAGTAAAATGATCTGTATGCCATCTACAACAAAACGTGCGCCAAACCTCACCCCATAGTGCGATTTGGAACTGTTTGTTTTTGAGAGTCTGTGGTCCCCATTTCGTGAAAATCTTTAATTCACTTATGTAGCAAAACGAAGAGACTGATTTAATTACAATTTCTGCAGACATTTTTAGACTCATATTCACTAAGTCAAAGTTTTAAACAATGTATACAAAACATGTATTACTATCAGCGCTTGCAGAAGATGGGAGAAAGTTTGTGCCAATTTTTTAGCATCGTTTATTTTGCTTTTATCGTAATGTAAGATGTCACCTTTATTGTTTCACAACTTTGTTAATGTAACATAAAATTATGCTAATACCTTTCCACATTATCTCTTTGATAACAACAAAATAAATAACACATAACGAGTTTTTTTTTTAATTTTTATAGTTGCATTCACAAAAATTATCTAACCCCCATTATCTCGCAAGAAGGAAATCATCCCTGTGCCACTGTCTTGACCGAACATATGTAGTTTAGAGATTCCTAATCTAATTGTCTTGTCTACAAAAACATTATTTTTACTCTTGTATTTATGTATTAAAAAAACATACAAATAAAAAAAAACTTCAAACGCAACTTTCTTTATTTAACTCCTTGCTTGACTATTTGTGTTCCATATAATACAAACAAACTTGAAATACAGTAGTCAGTCCGAACATCAATTGGTAGTTAATATATAAGACTTCTCCTTGACGTATTGAACACGTACCACCCTAACTCATGAATGTGCAAAAAGGAGAAAGGAAAACAAATAGTAATAGCTCTTGAAAAAGTTACAATAAAGTTAAGGATATTTGTTCTTCTTAAGGGGGGGGGGGGCTTCTTATAAATTCACTCGTACAACTGACTTTTTATTTACGGTTTCAGGTTTTTCTGTTGGGTAACGCAAGTTGGATTGTTGTACCTTTCTGTAGAGTACTGTCAGTCCAGGCAGGAATTTAATTTAAGGCAAGTAACTGAGTAACTGAAACTATTGGAAACTGACGATTTCGAAGGTGGGTCAGTACAATTTTGCGGCAAATATTTTGTCATAAAGAGTCCATTTGAATACTGTTTAAATTAATCTTATTAAAGAATACAAAGGACTTATGGGGATTGTGCCAATTGGTTAAGAATTCCAAGAATGGGTCTCGTTATTGAATTGGAGAACTTCAAATATTCTTAACCGGTCTAAATCGTATCGTTTGGCTGGGAAATCGTTTTACTATGCGCACTCTACAATGTTCTACAAGTTAATACGAAATTTCTCAACAATTTTTCCGTAGAGCTAAAACGTTGAGGCCGAACAGTTTCTCATTTAGACTATTTCTCCCTTATTTATTAATGTAATGCGTTTTTACTGTTGAAGTCTGTTCTTTATAAAGCTTGAGACCATATAGACTGTTTTGCTTGAATGTTGCATTCCACGAATTGTTCTTCAGGAGTATCGCACAAGCCATCGGAACTGCACGATATTTAAACAAAATTGGATTTGTTTCTGCTGGAGTAGATTAACATCTTTATCCCAAGCTTGGATTCTGCTTCAAAGCGTTCTGCTACCATTAATGGTTAGATGACTTTTTAAATTAAACATTTGCCACCATTTTGTGCGCAAACTCTTTAACTATAGATGATATAAAATATTTGCATTTTGCTTACCAAAATTAATTCGCAGACCATCACGTGAGAATACGTCACGAGGCATTGTAGTGGTAACGCTGAGTGTAGGAGAAAAGCCTCTGTCATTTTAAGCCCTGCGTATTTTGATTTAAGACCTACAAGTATCATGAAATGATTTTCCTTAAAAAAGAAGCTCCTTTTTTAACTCTTTGCCAGTTCTCATTTGGCTGGGCCCCTTACGTGTAAAGGTGATTTGCTTTACACGATTATTTCTGACATCACAGCAAAATCTGCAGCTTTTCACTGTCTACTTAATGTGTTTGTCTACGTTTTTCAGTAACAGTAAGAGTAGCGTCGAGCAAAGAATTTCGTTTTTACAGTTCTAAAGTGAATATCTTGAAGATCAACAACAAATTGTTGCTGTAAACGCTGAGGAATAACAATTCTTGAGCTTCGAAAAATATTACCTTTAAGAAGACCAAACTCAGTGTTTAGTTCTTCAGCGCCCAGGCCTGAATCGAGATCTGTCTTTTTTTATTGTAATCTCATGTGTAAATGTTCTGTTAATAACTTTACGTTTACGGCGTGATCACTGATTTAGGCTTCATCATAATTTCCGCTTTAATTCTTACAAATTAATGGAGCCCTGGAGAGTTAATCCTAAAATTATGTAATATGTTACTGGTGTTAGGACGGAGCTTTTTGCAGTGAACCTTATTTAGGCTTCCTTTTGCCAAATATGTAACATATCATTTGGGAAAGTTCCAATTTTGGAACCCTATTAATTTGGTCCAATGTTTATTATTTATACTTTACGTATTGATAGTTATTAATATTCCGCTAATATATTTAATAAGAAGCGAAATCAATTTTCTGATAGTTCTCTGACTGAGATACACATAATAAGATTAATGGTATTTGATGTAGCAAATTAGGCGATGATTTGACGCTTATCTTGAGCACAGTAAAATAAAATAAATACATAAGCAAATAAAGATATGAGGACTCGCTTAAAATAAATCAACCCATTAGCCTAAACGGCGGTCACCCAATTATATTTAGCTGCTGCATTTTTAGTTTTCGCATTTTTTACAGACACGTCAAATAACCCATTCGTAGAGTCGGCGGAAGAGTACGGTGTGGAGTCACGCAGTTGATGTGTTAAACTTATTGAAACGTCTAACCGAAATCGAAATGATAAGTCTAGTTCGTTCTTCATTGTCACCACTAGGCAGTATCATCTATTCTTGTGGCTGTTTTTAAACAAGGTCATGTTTGGTACATGTTTTAAATGTCCTTGTGGCAGTCCATTCCCGTTCCAAACACGTGTTGAGCAACTCTGGTTTACTTTCTTAGATGTTTACATTTATAGACAACATATTTAATTATATTTTTATAACACCTTTTCTAATATCGTCATTTCGTGTACATCCTTTACTCTACAGAACTGTCTACAGCTTGCATGTGACTATTTTTTTTTTTAGACAGTACCCATGACAGTTCTATATAAAAGAAGTGGAACGCCCACAGATTTTTAGAATTAAATTATGCTTCTTTTTTGTCTCCATTTCTAAAGTTTTCTAGTAATTCTGCAAATTGTTTATTACTTATTTATTTTTTTTGGTAGACATTAAGTACAGTTTGTTACACGAAGGTAATAACAAAATAAATGTTATTATTTTCACTTGTGCAGAGTCCGCCAATACTGTATTTGTATCCAAAGTCTGTAGCAGAAGAAGTAATATATGATTTGTATATTTCCAATGGATAATTATCTAAGAAATTTTTCTTAATTTTAGTCTTCTATGTATTTGGATTTTTTGATGAAACATTCAAGGGAGATAAACAATACGGTGTAATGCTTTTCATGTTGATGTATGTTGTAATCCGTATACGTTAACTACAAAGTTTTACAAGCGGGACTACAGAACATTCTTATTCACCTTTAGGCTTGAGCTGAACTTACTCTGGCCTTGACCAGTACGAAAATTTGGTTTCTACGTATAAAATGTTACACCTTTAATACATAGTTATATAATAATTACATTGGCGACCTTCGTGAATTACGAGGGGCAGTCAAAAAGTTAGTTGCACTTGCATAAAAACGCAACACGTAGATTATTTATGAAAAAAAAAAAGTTTATTTATATGAAAGTACAATTAAAGATCTACTTTTCTATAAAGTCCCCAAGTTTATTCAAACACTTATCATAGAGCGACACGAGCTTCTCTATTCCTTTGTTGAAAAAATCCCGTCCAACGTCTGATAACCATTCCTGCGCCACAATTTGGACTTCTTCATTGGTAAAATATCGCCGCTTTGCAAGGGCCTCTTTCATAGTACCGAAAACGTGGAAGTCACACGGCGCAAGATCAGGACTGTAAGGAGGGTGTTCCCACTCCTCCCACTTAAACGTTTCGAGAAGTTCCTTCGTAACGCGTGCCGAATGAGGTGTTGCATTGTCATGCAGAAGCACAATCCCTTTTGTCAGTTTTCCGGGCCGTCGATCTTTAATCGCTTTTCTCAGCCTTTTTAAGGTTTCACAGTATGATACTGAATTAATCGTAGACCCCTTCGGCATAAATTCAGTATGCACAACACCTTTGTTATCGAAGTAAATGGTCAGCATCACCTTTCCGACAGACGGAACCTTTCGCCACTTTTTTGGAGCTGGGGAATGAGGATGTTTCCACTCACGCGAACTTCGTTTCATTTCGGGTGAAAAATGATGAACCCAGCATTCATCTCCGGTAACAATTTTGTCCAAAAAGTCATTACCTTCCTTCTCATATCGATCCAAAAACTTGAGAGCTGACAGAAAACGTTTTCCCTTGGACGGGATTTTTTCAACAAAGGAATAGATAAGCTCGTGTCGCGCTATGATAAGTGTTTGAATAAACTTGGGGACTTTATAGAAAAGTAGATCTTTAATTGTACTTCCATATAAATAAACGTTTTTTTCATAAATAATCTACATGTTGCGTTTTTTATGCAAGTGCAACTAACTTTTTGACTGCCCATATTCTGTGAACGATTAATTGCATGGACAATGACACCAGTATCCAAAGGAATCAAAAAGTAATAGTCCCAGTCGACCATCTGTACCTTTATGGGAATCTCCATTCAGTTCTATCTTCGCATAAATCTTCTTTCAGTTATTCATAATGAGAGTGGAGCTATAAAAACATCTGCCTTGTATGCCGCTACCGTTCAAGGTATTTCAAACACATATATCAGTATAAATACATTACGCATGTTTACACTGAGCACCAAGGATTTACCAATCCTTTTGAAAGGAGCAGAAATTTGCAAAATAATAAGCGGCCTATGTTAGCTTAACGACTTATGACTTTTAACTGCACAATAAAAGAAAACAATAACTTTAACCTTCATTCACGGTTAACAGGTTTTCAATTTTTAAATTTATAATTTAGAAAAAACGGAAGAGGCAAGGATGTTTATATTATTGTGGAACTACGCTGTACAGTTTGTTCTTTGTCTCAGAGTCGCTGTTAAGGATCGAACGCGTATTTCAGCACGCGCTATTCGTGTTATATTTAAATGACTAGATTGCACAGTTTACGTTTGAGATACTGGCTTAATAGATACACTAGCCCTAGACGCCCAGATACTGTAGATCTCAGTTGCAACTACCTCGTCATCATCATTATCATCGCAATCATCACCATCAATTAAAAATCAAATGCTGGCATTGTGTTGGTTAATAACACTGGTTAATGTATCTGCATTTATGTTAGAACCTGCTATCAATTTGAGAGGACCTAATCAGTAATTTGGTTTTTGAAAATTTTTCCGAAAAATATTTTTTTCATGGCCATCTACTATTTCACCTGTGTGTATTCATCGTATTCATCTCGTTTATTAGAAGTGGTTGTAAGACTTGTAGTAGAAATCGTGTATTTCAATTCCAAAACTGTTATCAGAAATCACAAAGCGATTTTTCAGTAGCGTTTTAAAAGTATTCACGAAGAAATGTGGGAAATTGTAGTCCTTTTGTAAGTTCGGAACACGAAAAATGATAATTTCTATTGAAGTACACATTAAACACACACGCGCGCGCGCTCACGTATACCGATTACAAAATTAATACCTTTCGCCTCATTTTTATGCAACACGAAACTCCGGAAACGACATTATAAACGGTAAATTAAAATCGTGTTATTTTTGGTTCTTTTTGACGTGACTTATTTTTTTCAATAATCTCTCGCCGTGGAGGCCATATGTAAATGGAGAAACGATTAATTCGGCTGTAATTTATTTTTCTTGTTGTTTTTGTTCTGTTATTTGGCATTACACAATTCGCGGATTTGTTCATCGACAATTAGCAGCAAAATTTATTTGGCATACGACATTGGCAGAGACTGCAATCCACAGACATGTATGGAAATTGTCTACGATGCGAGGAAAGACAACCGTATATAATTCTTGAGTAACATAATATACTCAAGACATCTGTTTTTTTTTTGTATTTCGTATGTTTGATGAAATTTATACAATATTTCTTCTGCAGATATGTTGCAACAGGTGACGTTCATTAATTGCATCGTGTGAAGCTTACGAGATTTGGCTCGGACTGTTCCTGACCCCTCTCGGTTGCTTGAATGCGTTATTTTTTCTGTACGACTTGTTAATTGTTCTTGATAAAGTAAACTCCTTGGAAGTGTTACTCTTCAAACTAAATGAAGTTTGCCAACGTTATGATATGAAAATTTTTGTCTCAAATTAAAAGTAATGGCTTTGCGAGGGATCGAACTAGTGACAACAAGAATTGTAATGAGTGGAGCAAGTCACTCACTTGAAGCACCTGGGAAATAACATCAACTACGGAAAAAGCAATGATAGCTTATATCGTATCAGCGACGTTGAAGTATCAAAGGATGTATCTCCAAGAATGTCAAATAGAGTCCTGGACAAAATGTTAGGAAAGTAATAAAATGAAATTGTACAAGATGATGGCAGCTCCAATCTTGTTGTACGGTAGCAAGAAATAGACAGCGACTAAAAAGTAAGAGAGTAGAATAGACAACAACCCTAGGAAATGAAATTCATCAGACGAGTGCACGGATGCTTGAGAGTCGATCGTATAAGTAATTAAAACACAAGGGATCAATTACAAATACACAGACCGACAGGATAGTAGCTTACCGAAGCGAGTGGTGGGAAGCACGTGAAAAAGAATTCACTAGTCGCGACTCACCACGTTAATTCTCAAATATAAACTGATAGGCACGATTCGTAAAGATAATTCGTATAAAAGGTGGCTGGAAGTTTAAAAACGGATGAGGTCAACGATCTATACCTTGGACAGGAAATGGTGATGATTTACTGCATAGTGCAGTAAAACAATACAATAAATAAACAATACTTTGTAGGAGCCTCGTGAATTGTTGAAGGGTTATTGAGATGCGGTTAACTGGCTAGAACCTGAAGATCACAATAAATTTTGTAGAAAAGTCGAGACAAATAATTTAAACCTGTGTCTAGTCAAATGGCAGAACCTTCATCATTCACTATGTATTTCTTGAACGTTATGAGTACGTAATCTATCAAATATTTAATAGCAACTTACATATGAACTGTTTACTCCTCCTCCTAATTTATGGTTAATTTTCCTGTAATTGTTAATTCAGTTTCATGGATACTTGTAAATTAATTTAGCGTGTTTTTACGTAAACAATTTATTGTAAATAATAAAATTTGATAGTGACTACTCTATTCGGTATAGAATTTTCTTTCTGGTGGAAAAGGCTGAGATTTTCCGTAACAGATGAACAGTGGAATTGTAACAAAATTATATATACGAGGGGGTACCCAAAAATAACAGGAATTTTTTTTTAAAGCTATGTATCTAATTTTTTTTACAAAACAACCTTATCACCTTCAAAGTACTCTCCATTACACTTAATACATTTGTCCAATCTGCGATCCCATTCCTGGAAAGATTTTTCAAAGTCGTCTGTTGTGATGGCCGACAGCTCCCGCCTCGTTTTTTTCTTTACCGCTTCCACGTCGTCAAAACGTCCTTTCATGTCCCTCTTCATTCGCGGAAACAAGAAAAAAACGCACGGACGAGGTCAGGTGAGTAAGGGGCGTGGGGC